>OZ018317.1:210700314-210832463 GCA_963969495.1 Ceratothoa steindachneri
CTGAAGGAAATTTGCATTGAATAGTAATTAAATGAAATGAATATGAAAACCACTTACATAAACCTGAAAGAGTTATATTTTTGTAATATTATTTTATTTTGTAGCTTATGCTAAACAATTCCAATATTTGTTAAGTGTTTGTCTAATCTCATTTTAAATGAATCTATAGTTCTGCTGTCCACTACTGCATTTGGCAAATTATTCCAATCATTAATAATCGAGTAAGTGAAGAAGTTTTTCATTACATCCATAGTGGCTCTTTTACCCTGAAGTTTTGAATCATGTCCACGGGTGGGACACTCCCTGTCAGTGTGAACAAGTTATTGGCATTAACGTTGTTAAATCCTTTAAGTATTTTAAAGCACTCTATAAGCTGCCCCCTTAGTCTTCGTTTTCTGACGGAAAATAGATTGAGTTTTTTTAGCCTCTCGTGGTAAGGTTTGTTACGTACTGACGGATAAGTTTTGTCGCTCTGTGTTGTACAGCTTCTAATTTATCTATGTCTTTTATTAAGTAAGGGGCCCAGAACTGTACAGCGTATTCGAGATGGGGCCTGACAATACTTTTATATAGTGGCATAATTATCTCCTCGCTTTTATAAGTAAAGTTTCTTTTTATAAATCCTAGGTGCTGTGTTAGCTTTGTTTGCAGCAGCTGCGCATTGGTTTGATGTTTTTAAGTTTTCTGTAATTATTACTCCTAAATCTTTAACCTGCGGGGTTGTGTTTATTAAGCCGCCTTGCATTGTATAGGTGTATCTTTTGTTTTTTGTTCCGCACTGAAGGATTTGGCATTTGTCGATATTAAATGGCATTTGCCATTTCTCAGACCATTCGGTAATTTTATTTATATCAGCCTGCAGGCTAGCTCTGTCATCTTTCACATAGTACTGAGTTACCTATTTTCGTGTCATCTGCAAATTTAGATATGATATTATTAATTCCAACGTCTATGTCATTGATGTATATAGTAAATAAAATAGGCCCCAGGACTGATCCCTGGGGAACACCGCTGGTAACAGATACCCAGTCCGATTCCACGCCATTTATTATCACTCTCTGCTTCCTGTTTTTTAACCAGCTACTAATCCATCCGTATATATTACCGTTAATTCCTAGCGTACGCACTTTGTTCATGAGTTTCTGATGTGGGATTTTGTCAAATGCCTTTTTGAAATCTAGGTAAATTATATCTAATGATTTAGTATCGTTATATAGGTTGAAAAAGGTTATGGTAAAAGTCAATTAGGTTTGTTAAGCACGATCTCTTAGACCTAAAACCATGCTGGCTATCACGTATAAGGTTATTGTTTTCGAGGAACTCTACTAGCTTGTCTCTAATGATCGTTTTCGAGCAACTTTCCAACTATTGAGGTTAAGCTAATGGGTCTGTAATTACTGGCCTGGTTTTTACATCCCTTCTTAAAGATAGGTGTGACGTTAGCTTTCCTCCAATCATCAGGGACGACCCCATGCTCGAGAGATTTGTTAAAAATGAGAGCAAGTGACTCTGCTAACTCATTATGGACATGTTTTAAGATTCTAGGGTAAAATTTATCAGGACCAGGAGTCTTGTACGAGTTCATTTTCTTTAATTTATCAATTACTAGTTGCGGATTTACTTCCAGGCTCCTTAGTGATGGGTGTCTGACCTGTATAGACTCGTTGTTATCGTTATTAGTATATCCTAAGGTGAAGACTGAACTAAAAAACTCGTTTAAGATATTAGCCATACCCATATCATCTGAAATAATTTCACCCAACTGGTTTTTCAAGGGGCCAATCCCGCTTCTCATTTGCCTATTTCTATTGATATAAGTATAGAAGTGTTTGGGATTAGTGGTGCTTGCTTTCGCTATCTCGATTTCGTATTGACGTTTCTTTGATCTTATGAGTGTTTTAACCTTTCTTCTGCTAGTGTTATATTGTTGGTTAACTTGATAGCTTCTATTGTGTTTTAATAATGTGTGGAGACGGTTCCTATCTCTAAATTGCTCGTTTGATGTCATTATTAAACCACGGCGGATTGCCTCTATTCGCGTTACTATTCCTTGTCTTAAGAGGAACATGGTTTTCTTGGGCTATAAAAAATAGTTCTTTAAATTTATTCCAAAGTTGATTTACATCTTCTATTTCTATCAGCTGCTCGTGAATATTTCCCAGGCTTCTCTGAGGCCCTCTAAGTTAGCTTTACTGTAGTCTGGTACTTTTGAATAGTTATTGGTAGTTGAATACCTGGCATTTAGATCAAAGCGGATTAGTTTATGGTCACATGTACCTATATGTTCCACTACGGCCAGAGTTGATATTAAATTTTCCTGGGATGCAATAACTAGGTCTAGTATATTATTTCCTCTGTTGGCTCCCTTACGCATTGGTGTAAATAATTAGTATCGATAAAATTTGTCATTAATTTTTCTTGTTGGCTAGTCCCTATATTCAAGTCCCAGCAGATATTAGGTAAATTAAAATCTCCCAGTAATAGCGTTTGTTCCTCCTGTAATGTTTCTTGCAAGATTCTATATATTTCCAGGTCCTCATTAACGGTAGTATTTGGGCGACGGTAAACAGTGCTTATGTTTATTTTAAAATCTCGTAAATGTAGTTTAACACAGATCAGCTCCACTTCATTATTTGTAAGTTCTACCTCCGTTACTTTTAATTCTGATCTTATATATAGTCCCACTCCTCCTCCAAGCCTTCCATTGGCCCTGTTTTTGTAAAATAATCTATAGCCTTCTAGCATGTATTCACATAATAAGTCTTTTATGCCAATTTGTAGATGGGTCTCAGTTAAGGCTATGATGTCAACCTCTTCCGTTGCTATTAGACATTTAAGTTCTGTAATATGTTTTCTAAGGCTACGTGCATTAAAAGTTATTATTTTGATTGTACTGATTTCTTTTGAAGGTGAGCGGGTGAGACTATTCATTAGTTTCCCTGTCTGTGGGTGGGGGTGGGGGTCAGGGCCGGGGGGGATCGGGGAGGGGAGGCAGCTGCTTGAGCGTAGCCACGGGGATTAAAGGGATTTGCAACAGGGCGAGGAGTGACATGGAAATTAAATGGGTTGTCGGTAGGGCGAGGAGTTACATGGAAATTAAATGGGTTTGGAGGTGTGGCTTGGGAGGGCGTATTGGTCATCTGGGTTGGGTTAGCTAGGTTTGAGGGGGTCCCTACCCTGTGCCTTCGGTCAGGTGAGGCAGGGGAAACCCGTTCTGTGGCAGGTGTGGGAGGGTTATTTGTTTGACTCTGGCATCTCTTATGTATATTATATACAGCGTTGTTTAGCAATTTACTCATTAACTGTACTCCTACTTGTGACAAATGGATACCATCTCTGTTTGTTAGCCAAGGCTTATTATGGAAGCTACTCCATGTGTCGTTATATAACACATGTTCTTTCTCACACATTTCTTTTAGAGATTCATTGATTCCTAGAGCTCTGATGTTACTGTAGTGATTGTTGGCTCTCATACGTGGCAGTATTCCATTAACTATGCATTTATTTGTCTTGGATCTCATTTCTTTTATTAGCTTGTTATACTTAGCTAGTATTTCCCTACTTGTGGCTTTACCACCGTCATATGCATCGTTACTACCCACGTTAACTAGTAAGCATGAACTCCTGGGGACTTTTGCTTTCTTAAGGTCTTCAGTAATTATGTCTAAAGTACCACCTGGTATTACCTTGACCATTCTGTTCTTCCTTTCCATGGCAAATGCTACACCCTGACCCCTTAAAAGTGAGTCAGACAAAACATAGGTGTTAACTTCATTGCTGCTGGATTTCCTAACCTGCTTATCTCCGTTATGCGACTTTACCCTTAAGGAGCTTGTCTCACCTATAGCAGCGAACCTGTTCGCCAGAGTGATTGTTGGGGGGTTATCCACTCTCCTTACCTTTTTTGAATTATTTCTAACTTCCTGAAAACCCTGGTTGGTATGAGCCTCATTTGTTACTTTATTGCTGAGTTTACTTACTTCTTCTTTAAGGTGGATCACTTCTTCCTTTAGATGGCAGTTTTCTACTTTAAGAGCCTCAGTCTCTTTCCTATTCTCTTCAATGAGGTTTTCGAGGAAAGCAAACTTTTTGCTGTTTATACAGATATAACAAGTGGCATCATGGCGTGGATGTCTTGGGTACCACTCTGGATAATATTTCTTACTACACCCTGGGCACGCAATCCTTATAGGAGGCATGTTTTAAAGGAAAAGGAAAGCTGGGAAAACACACAAAATAAAATTATGATTACTTTCTTTTGACTATCGAAGAAGGGATAGGCTTGCGAAACAGTGAGTTTGTGTGCGCGCGTGTGCTTCGTATTTTCCTACTTACATATGTGAGTGTGCTTAAGCTCGCGAGATTGTAGGTGTTCGTGCGTGCGCGTCTGTACGATGTGTGTACAAACGTTGTACAGAGAGGAATGTGAAGCAGGAGTTGGACCTAAAATCTCGAAGTAAACAGGATGAAGCTCGTAAATCTGTCAAACTAGAGATGGAGTCAATGGAAAATATACACGGAAAGACAACTGAAAATAAATTTAAGCAACTTGGATAAACTGATTTCAGTTAAATAAAGAAGGGAAACAATAAGTAACAACGAAATATTAATAAAAAAACAGAAAAATAAGAAAAAAAAAAATTCTAAAAGGATAAAGTAGAGATAACTTAGCTGTTGTTTTGTCACGAGGTCACTATACGCGAATATGCACTACAACCGAATATGCACTATAACCGAATATGCACTATAACCGAATATGCACTATAACCGAATATGCACTATAAAACACTTGACGGGTCACTAAGAGGAAATTCTGTATAAACTAATAACTAGATAAAAACCTCACTATTAGTAAAGTTATAAGCACACAGGCAGTAGAGCCCTTAATATATTTGAGAAGGGCGGGAGCGACGGCAAAAGACGTCCGATCGGTACAAGTTCTCAAGAGAGAGAGAGAGAGAGAGAGAGAGAGTAACAAGGAAAGTTAGTACCCTAGGAGACCTTACGGTCCATTCAAAGAGGGTACCTTTAGGCTAGCAATCGAGCGGGCACATGGCTGCTCAATTGTTTTGCGAACATAAACGGCCACTTTTCAAGACTTTGTCTAGTCTTGACTTGAACTGGTCAACAGATTCACTGTTGACAACTTCCACTGGAAGTGCGTTCCACTTACCGCAGATACTGTAGGTGAAAAAGTTTCCACACAGATTGCGGTTGTAACGCTTCAGTTCAAGTTTGAAGCCGTGATTGCGCGTTCTGTTCCCACTCAGTGTGAAAATATCCCGGTAGTCAACATTGTCGAACCCTCGAAGTATTTTGAAGACTTCGATGAGCTGACCACGCAGTCTACGGGTTTCCAGTGAGAACAGATCTAACTCCCTTAGTCTATCCTCATAACTTTTATGTCGGATAGAGGGAATCAGCTTGGTTGCCCTGGCTTGTACGCGTTCCAATCTCGCGATGTCCTTTCGCAATGAAGGACTCCAAAATTGTACGGCATACTCCAGGTGCGGTCGGACAAGTGAGTTGTACAGGCACAGTACAATCTCCTGGTTCCGATAACCAAACTGGCGCTTAATATAGCCTAGCATCCTTTGGGCCTTTTTCTCCGCCTCAATGCACTGTTTCGAGAACTTGAGGTCACTAGTGATTGTTACACCCAAGTCCTTCTCAGTGTCACTCGATTCAAGAGCAGTGCCCTTAAGGATATACTGAGATTGGGGGTTTCTGTGGCCGATATGCATCACTTTGCATTTGCCCACGTTAAAAGGCATTTGCCACGTGTCCGACCACTCCCCAATCTTCCCAAGATCTTCCTGCAGGCGGGCAGTATTTCCATCCTTTGCAACGTTCATACCAAGCTTGGTATCGTCGGCAAATTTGGAAATCTTGGCAACCATGTCACCGTCCATGTCGTTTACGTAGATGATGAATAGTAGTGGTCCCAGGACAGAACCTTGAGGCACCCCGCTAGTAACGGGCACCCACTCAGAAGACTGTCCATTTACCACCACCCGTTGCCGTCTGCCACTTAGCCAGTTCTCGATCCAGCCGGCTACCTTTCCGTCTATGCCAAGCGCTCGCACTTTCCGGAGAAGGCGGCGGTGTGGTACCTTATCAAAGGCTTTCTGAAAGTCTAGGTACACCACATCCACCGCCTTGTCCCGATCGTGCTCACTGAAAACGAAGTGGAAGAATTCCACAAGGTTCGTCAGGCATGACCGTTGCCTTCGGAAGCCGTGCTGGGAACTCCTCAGTAGCAGGTTTGACTCTAAATACGACGTCACTTTGTCCACCATGATGCTTTCCATGAGTTTACCGACTATCGAAGTCAGACTGATAGGTCGGTAGTTCGACGGTTGGTTACGGTCTCCTTTCTTGAAGATAGGAGTCACCTCCGCCTCACGCCAGTCTCTAGGAACGCATCCGGTCCGGATTGACATGTTAAAGATAGCGCACAGATGTCGTGATACTTCATCGCACACTTCCTTCAACACTTTAGGTAGAAACCCGTCCGGTCCAGGGGACTTATTCGTCTTTAGGTCAGCGATCTTTTTCTTTATTTCTCCTTCGGTGAAGTCCATTGCCTCCAGCTTTTCCCCCGAGTAGGAATCCGTCGGCTGGGGAATGGGACCACACTCTTCAGTAAACACTGAAGAGAAGTAGTCGTTGAGGAGGTTAGCATTTTCTGCATCTGAATGCTTTAATGTCCCCTCCTCATTCCTCAAAGGGCCAATCGTTCGACGGATTGGTTTACGGCTGTTCACATATCCAAAAAACTCCTTGGGATTCTCTTTACAGAGTCTCGCCACTCGGAGTTCCTCAGACCGCTTAGCCGCCCTTATGCTGGACTTCACTCTCCTAGCTAGCCTCCGGTATTCGTCAAAGTCACCCGAGATCTTCGATTGCCGGTACACATTTCTCTTCTCCCTAAGCAGTTGGCCGATTTCTCGATTAAACCACTTAGGTTGAACAGAAGACAGACGGGGGCATTTCAGAGGGATGAAACGCGATTGAAGACTCATGAATGTGGTTTTGAATCTATTCCACGAGTCTTCAACGGCATTGCACACTTCTAGCCTCACGTCAGTCAGTCCAGCTCGAAGGCTTGCAAAGTCTGCTCTTCTCAAGTCAAGTTTCTTTAATTGACTGGCAACAGACCTTACCTTCGGGATCTTGACGCTAAATCTAACTAGCTGGTGATCACTGCCACCGAGCTCTTCGCCTACAGAGATATCCTCAACGATATCATCCTCAGAGGTGAAGACCAAGTCAAGGATATTGTCTCCTCTCGTCGGTTCTCTGACCCATTGAGTGAGGAACTCGTTGTTGGCGAACTCCAGGAGTAGCGCGCTCTCGCCACAGGCTGCTCTGGTTTCCCAGTCAACTTGGCTGTTGAAATCGCCCATAACGATGCACACTCTGCCTTGAACCAGCTCACCCAGCAGCTGGTACAGTTCCCTGTCCTTCTCAACAGGTTGGGAAGGGGGTCTGTAAAGCACCAGGGTCCTGTATTTGGCAGGACCGATCTCTAGGTCAACGCCTAGGAGCTCGTGGTCGGATATAACGTTGGAGTTCGTAGATTTGATTGTATCCTTGACATACAACATTACACCGCCACCCTCTCTGTCTGGCCTATCTTTGTGGAAGAGTTGGTAGCCAGGAACCGTGAATTCGCCTTCAAAGTCTCGGTTTGACGTTTTTATCCACGATTCTGTTATGGCTACCATTTCGGGTTCTTCCGTCGCTACGAGGCCACGGAGCTCAGGAAACTTGTTCCTGATTGACCTCGCATTGAACAGAAGAACCTTCAGGGAGTCCCCAAATGTAGGACCCCCTATACTCTTCCGTTTCCCGGCTTCTTGTTTGTCTTGGTGGCACCATTTTTAACAACCTCCGAGAAGGTTGTTTGGGGAGTGACTCGGGCGTACTGGCGTACGTCCGCCTTCCCAATGGGCCGGACACTCCTTTGGGTGCGCTCCACGACATCCTGGATGAGGTTGGCTAGGAACGCCTTGCCCTTAAAGGAGAGGTGCACCCCGTCCCTTTGGTAGAGGTCTTTTCTACCATAGAACACGGCGTACGGGTCCACAAAAAAGACACCCTCAGCCGTACAGAGGTCTGCAAGGCGCCTGTTTAGCGACATGTTCCTCAAGTGGGCGGTCCGGCTTGGACCCCACCTCGGGAGCATCCCCACCACGACGCGTCTGCGGGTTTTCAGTCCACAGTCGTCGACAGCGCCCATAACTGTCCTCATAATTTCACCTGTAGGGCCTACCCTACCTCCTCTGAGGTAGAGGTCATTGCCACTTACCATAAGGGCAACGACTGAAGTCTCTGAAATCTGAGACTTCTCGGCCTCAGCTCTTACCTGCATATTCCCACAACCTGGGATGCAGCTCACCTTAACGCTTGTGCGAAGGCGGGCCGCTAGCAGGGGCTTCAGACCCCGTGCTTGAGAATCACCAATAAGGGTGACTCTTGCACATTTGACTGCGGACGACTTAGTCTTTCCTTTCGGAGGCGACTTGCCGCTTTCCTCTTGTATCTCTAATTTTTTTTCTTCTTCTTCTTATTCTTCCTCTTATTCTTCTTCTTGACTTCCTTTGCTATCTCTTCGTTTGTTTCCCGTTTCTCTTCTTCTGCTTCTACTTTCTCTTCTTCTGTTTCCAGTTTCTTTTCTTCTCTTTCTACTTTCTCTTCTTCTCCTTTTACTTTCTCTTCTTCTCTTTCTACTTTCTCTTCTTCTATTTCTACTTTCTCTTCTTTCTTCTTTCTTTTCTTCTTTTTGGCTCGTTGAGGAAGCCCTTCAGCAGAAGAAATCGGCTGTTGGACGTCCGGAGCCTTCTCGCCTGAGCATCTGCATCTCTCTGATTTTAAGAGTTGAACTTCCCTTTTAAGGAGGGAGTTCTTCTCTCTCAGTTGAGCGATGCTCTCGCCCAGGCGCTTCTCGAGTTCGCAGAAGTCACAGACACTGACGCCATCTGTGAGTTCCTTGCAACTCCTTCCCCCGAAGTCTTCACTCCATCTATAGACTTTGCATATTTTGCAGGTTAGCTTTCGAAACGGAGGACCATTCTTCTTCGCCATCTTACAAAAATCTCGGACCATACGCATTAAAAAAGGGGTTTTTGGTTGTGATTTTCTCTCGCACTAATCTCATCCGCCTATTTCCAGGAGGTTTTCGGTCGTTCGGCGAACAGAAACCCTTTGATCAAGCACACCAACCCTAAGGTCTCCCCTGGGCCGGACGTCCCCAATCGTGCCGCAGCTCCCAACTGAGCAGCACGAGAGCCCCAGTGAACTGGTTCTCTGATTTTTCGACAGGGGTGCTTGAGGTGTAACTGTCTTCCTACTAAGCCCTACTAATCAACTAAAAACGGCCAGACTTGAGGCAAATAGTAAAGCTAAGTGCCCACGACTTCATCCGAGATCTTTAGCTGATCTGGCAACCAGCAAGGCACAAAAGCTCTCTCTCCAAAGATCAGTTGAGCCTTTATTCACCAAGTAGCGGTCACAGGGAGCTGGTCAGGCAATTACACGTTAGGAGAAAGCTTTTAAGGGGTACCTAGCATTTCTCCATTAATCGTACCCCAAACGCCTAAGATCCCTTCAATCTCAGTCTCTTGTAACCTATGAGTGCTCCAAGGCGTTATTTAAAGAGGTTCCAAAGCCTCTCTTCTCACGCGGCATAAGGGAGCTGGTGAGGCCCTTATTAATAAACAACTTATGTGTAATAGAGATGAAGGTTTTTTTTTTGTTATTGGGTTTTTGTTTTGATTTTTTGACAGTTGAAGAGAGTTGGTGAAACTTAGTACTAACAGAATCGAATGGGTTGGTAGGGGGATGCAAGGAGACGCATCAAAGAAGTGGTAGAGAAGTTTGACAACCCTTAGTCTGGATCCTACTACAGCTACCTTACTGGCATGGGTGACCCTACCGGACTAAAAGTCCCCCAGCTTAGCTAGCTTAACTCAGGCAGATCACGCAAGCTCTCTCACCGACGACAAGGTGGCTGTGTTGAGAGAGAGAGAGAGAGAGAGAGAGAGAGAGAGAGAGAGAGAGAGAGAGAGAGAGAGAGAGAGAGAGAGAGAGAGAGAGAGAGAGAGAGAGAGTTACATAGATAGAGTTACATAGATACACAGATCACACGGGCCTTACGGCCCAGACTAAGGTGATCTGGCCTTAAATCTACTGCCACTTACACATAGAATAGTAGAAGTAAAGGATAGAAAAGTTTTAGGCTCTCCCCACCCTCCACTCCCTCCGGCAAAAGCCGTACATGAAATAATTTGGCAAAAGTACCTTGCAGGTGTAAGAAGACAGTACCTGAAGGAAATTTGCATTGAATAGTAATTAAATGAAATGAATATGAAAACCACTTACATAAACCTGAAAGAGTTATATTTTTGTAATATTATTTTATTTTGTAGCTTATGCTAAACAATTCCAATATTTGTTAAGTGTTTGTCTAATCTCATTTTAAATGAATCTATAGTTCTGCTGTCCACTACTGCGTTTGGCAAATTATTCCAATCATTAATAATCGAGTAAGTGAAGAAGTTTTTTATTACATCCATAGTGGCTCTTTTACCCTGAAGTTTTGAATCATGTCCACGGGTGGGACACTCCCCTGTCAGTGTGAACAAGTTATTGGCATTAACGTTGTTAAATCCTTTAAGTATTTTGAAGCACTCTATAAGCTGCCCCCTTAGTCTTCGTTTTCTGACGGAAAATAGATTGAGTTTTTTTAGCCTCTCGTGGTAAGGTTTGTTACGTACTGACGGGATAAGTTTTGTCGCTCTGTGTTGTACAGCTTCTAATTTATCTATGTCTTTTATTAAGTAAGGGGCCCAGAACTGTACAGCGTATTCGAGATGGGGCCTGACAATACTTTTATATAGTGGCATAATTATCTCCTCGCTTTTATAAGTAAAGTTTCTTTTTATAAATCCTAGTGCTGTGTTAGCTTTGTTTGCAGCAGCTGCGCATTGGTTTGATGTTTTTAAGTTTTCTGTAATTATTACTCCTAAATCTTTAACCTGCGGGGTTGTGTTTATTAAGCCGCCTTGCATTGTATAGGTGTATTTTTTGTTTTTTGTTCCGCACTGAAGGATTTGGCATTTGTCGAGAGAGAGAGAGAGAGAGAGAGAGAGAGAGAGAGAGAGAGAGAGAGTTACATAGTTACATAGTTACATAGTTACATAGTTACATAGTTACATAGTTACATAGTTACATAGTTACACAGATCACACGGGCCTTACGGCCCAGACTAAGGTGATCTGGCCTTAAATCTACTGCCACTTACACATAGAATAGTAGAAGTAAAGGATAGAAAAGAGAGAGAGAGAGAGAGAGAGAGAGAGAGAGAGAGAGAGAGAGAGAGAGAGAGAGAGAGAGAGAGAGAGAGAGAGAGAGAGTTACATAGATACACAGATCACACGGGCCTTACGGCCCAGACTAAGGTGATCTGGCCTTAAATCTACTGCCACTTACACATAGAATAGTAGAAGTAAAGGATAGAAAAGAGAGAGAGAGAGAGAGAGAGAGAGAGAGAGAGAGAGAGAGAGAGAGAGTTACATAGATAGAGTTACATAGATACACAGATCACACGGGCCTTACGGCCCAGACTAAGGTGATCTGGCCTTAAATCTACTGCCACTTACACATAGAATAGTAGAAGTAAAGGATAGAAAAGAGAGAGAGAGAGAGAGAGAGAGAGAGAGAGAGAGAGAGAGAGAGAGAGAGTTACATAGATAGAGTTACATAGATACACAGATCACACGGGCCTTACGGCCCAGACTAAGGTGATCTGGCCTTAAATCTACTGCCACTTACACATAGAATAGTAGAAGTAAAGGATAGAAAAGTTTTAGGCTCTCCCCACCCTCCACTCCCTCCGGCAAAAGCCGTACATGAAATAATTTGGCAAAAGTACCTTGCAGGTGTAAGAAGACAGTACCTGAAGGAAATTTGCATTGAATAGTAATTAAATGAAATGAATATGAAAACCACTTACATAAACCTGAAAGAGTTATATTTTTGTAATATTATTTTATTTTGTAGCTTATGCTAAACAATTCCAATATTTGTTAAGTGTTTGTCTAATCTCATTTTAAATGAATCTATAGTTCTGCTGTCCACTACTGCGTTTGGCAAATTATTCCAATCATTAATAATCGAGTAAGTGAAGAAGTTTTTTATTACATCCATAGTGGCTCTTTTACCCTGAAGTTTTGAATCATGTCCACGGGTGGGACACTCCCCTGTCAGTGTGAACAAGTTATTGGCATTAACGTTGTTAAATCCTTTAAGTATTTTGAAGCACTCTATAAGCTGCCCCCTTAGTCTTCGTTTTCTGACGGAAAATAGATTGAGTTTTTTTAGCCTCTCGTGGTAAGGTTTGTTACGTACTGACGGGATAAGTTTTGTCGCTCTGTGTTGTACAGCTTCTAATTTATCTATGTCTTTTATTAAGTAAGGGGCCCAGAACTGTACAGCGTATTCGAGATGGGGCCTGACAATACTTTTATATAGTGGCATAATTATCTCCTCGCTTTTATAAGTAAAGTTTCTTTTTATAAATCCTAGTGCTGTGTTAGCTTTGTTTGCAGCAGCTGCGCATTGGTTTGATGTTTTTAAGTTTTCTGTAATTATTACTCCTAAATCTTTAACCTGCGGGGTTGTGTTTATTAAGCCGCCTTGCATTGTATAGGTGTATTTTTTGTTTTTTGTTCCGCACTGAAGGATTTGGCATTTGTCGATATTAAATGGCATTTGCCATTTCTCAGACCATTCGGTAATTTTATTTATATCAGCCTGCAGGCTAGCCCTGTCATCTTCGCATAGTACTGAGTTACCTATTTTCGTGTCATCTGCAAATTTAGATATGATATTATTTATTCCAACGTCTATGTCATTGATGTATATAGTAAATAAAATAGGCCCCAGGACTGATCCCTGGGGAACACCGCTGGTAACAGATACCCAGTCCGATTCCACGCCATTTATTATCACTCTCTGCTTCCTGTTTTTTAACCAGCTACTAATCCATCCGTATATATTACCGTTAATTCCTAGCGTACGCACTTTGTTCATGAGTTTCTGATGTGGAATTTTGTCAAATGCCTTTTTGAAATCTAGGTAAATTATATCTAATGATTTAGTATCGTTATATAGGTTGAAAAGGTTATGGTAAAAGTCAATTAGGTTTGTTAAGCACGATCTCTTAGACCTAAAACCATGCTGGCTATCACGTATAAGGTTATTGTTTTCGAGGAACTCTACTAGCTTGTCTCTAATGATCGTTTCGAGCAACTTTCCAACTATTGAGGTTAAGCTAATGGGTCTGTAATTACTGGCCTGGTTTTTACATCCCTTCTTAAAGATAGGTGTGACGTTAGCTTTCCTCCAATCATCAGGGACGACCCCATGCTCGAGAGATTTGTTAAAAATGAGAGCAAGTGACTCTGCTAACTCATTATGGACATGTTTTAAGATTCTAGGGTAAAATTTATCAGGACCAGGAGTCTTGTACGAGTTCATTTTCTTTAATTTATCAATTACTAGTTGCGGATTTACTTCCAGGCTCCTTAGTGATGGGTGTCTGACCTGTATAGACTCGTTGTTATCGTTATTAGTATATCCTAAGGTGAAGACTGAACTAAAAAACTCGTTTAAGATATTAGCCATACCCATATCATCTGAAATAATTTCACCCAACTGGTTTTTCAAGGGGCCAATCCCGCTTCTCATTTGCCTATTTCTATTGATATAAGTATAGAAGTGTTTGGGATTAGTGGTGCTTGCTTTTGCTATCTCGATTTCGTATTGACGTTTCTTTGAGAGAGAGAGAGAGAGAGAGAGATAGAGAGAGAGAGAGATAGAGAGAGAGAGAGATAGAGAGAGAGAGAGAGAGAGAGAGAGAGAGAGAGAGAGAGAGAGAGAGAGAGAGAGAGAGTGTTACAAGGAGTTACAAGGAAAGAAGTACCCTAGGAGACCTTACGGTCCATTCAAAGAGGGTACCTTGGGACTAGCAATCGAGCGGGCACATGGCTGCTCAATTGTTTTGCGTCCCTAAACGGCCACTTTTCAAGACTTTGTCTAGTCTTGACTTGAACTGGTCAACAGATTCACTGTTGACAACTTCCACTGGAAGTGCGTTCCACTTACCGCAGATACTGTAGGTGAAAAAGTTTCCACACAGATTGCGGTTGTAACGCTTCAGTTCAAGTTTGAAGCCGTGATTGCGCGTTCTGTTCTCACTCAGTGTGAAAATATCCCGGTAGTCAACATTGTCGAACCCTCGAAGTATTTTGAAAACTTCGATGAGCTGACCACGCAGTCTACGGGTTTCCAACGAGAACAGATCTAATTCCCTTAGTCTATCCTCATAACTTTTATGTCGGATAGAGGGAATCAGTTTGGTTGCCCTGGCTTGTACGCGTTCCAACCTTGCGATGTCCTTTCGAAACGAAGGACTCCAAAATTGTACGGCATACTCCAGGTGCGGCCGAACTAGGGAGTTGTACAGACAAAGTACTATCTCCCTGTTACGGTATCCAAACTGGCGCTTTATGTAGCCTAACATCCTTTGGGCTTTCTTCTCTGCCTCAATGCACTGTTTCGAGAACTTGAGGTCGCTAGTGACAGTAAAACCCAAGTCCTTCTCAGTGTCACTCGATTCGAGAGCAGTGCCCTTAAGGATTTCTGTGGCCGATATGCATTACTTTGCACTTGTTCACGTTGAACGGCATTTGCCACGTGTCCGACCACTCCCCAATTTTCCCAAGGTCTTCCTGCAGGCGAGCAGTATTTCCATCCTTTGCAACGTTCATACCAAGCTTGGTATCGTCGGCAAATTTGGAAATCTTGGCAACCATGTCACCGTCCATGTCGTTGACGTAGATGATGAATAGTAGTGGTCCCAGGACAGAACCTTGAGGCACTCCGCTAGTAACGGGCACCCACTCAGAAGCCTGTCCATTCACCACCACCCGTTGCCGTCTGCCACTTAGCCAGTTCTCGATCCAGCCGGCTACTTTTCCGTCTATGCCCAGCGCTCGCACTTTCTGGAGAAGGCGGCGGTGTGGTACCTTATCAAAGGCTTTCTGAAAGTCTAAGTAAACCACATCCACCGCCTTGTCCCGATCGTGCTCACTGAACACGAAGTGGAAGAATTCCACAAGGTTCGTCAGGCATGACCGTTGCCTTCGGAAGCCGTGCTGGGAACTCCTCAGTAGCAGGTTTGACTCTAAATACGACGTTATTTTCTCCACCATCATGCTTTCCATGAGTTTACCGACTATCGAAGTCAGACTGATAGGTCGGTAGTTTGACGGATGGCTGGAGGATCCTTTCTTGAAGATCGGAGTCACCTCCGCCTCACGCCAGTCTCTAGGAACGCATCCGGTCCGGATTGACATGTTAAAGATAGCGCACAGATGTCGTGATACTTCATCGCACACTTCCTTCAACACCTTGGGTAGAAACCCGTCCGGTCCAGGGGACTTATTCGTCTTTAGGTCAGCGATCTTTTTCTTTATTTCTCCTTCGGTGAAGTCCATTGCCTCCAGCTTTTCCCCCGAGTAGGAATCCGTGGGCTGGGGGATGGGACCACACTCTTTAGTAAACACTGAGGAGAAGTAGTCATTGAGAAGGTTAGCATTTTCTGCATCTGACTGAGTTAATGCACCCTCCTCGTCCACTAGGGGCCCAATCCTACGATGGATTGGTTTACGGCTATTTACATAGCCGAAGAACTCCTTGGGATTCTCCTTGCAGAGTCTCGCCACTCGGAGTTCCTCAGTACGCTTAGCCGCCCTTATGCTGGACTTCACTCTCCTGGCTAGCCTCCGGTACTCGTCAAAGGCACCCGAGATCTTCGATCGCCGGTACGCATTTCTCTTCTCCCTAAGCAGTTGGCCGATTTCTCGATTAAACCACTTTGGTTGAACAGAAGACCGACGGAGGCATTTTAGAGGGATGCAACTTGATTGAAGACTCATGAATTTATTTTTGAAATTGTTCCACGAATCCTCAACCTCTTCGCATACCGCTAGCCTTACATCAGTCAGCCCAGCACGAAGGCGTGCAAAGTCTGCTCTTCTCAAGTCAAGTTTCCTTGATTGACTGGCAACAGACCTTACCTTCGGGATCTTGACGCTAAATCTAACTAGCTGGTGATCACTGCCACCGAGCTCTTCGCCTACAGAGACATCCTCAACGATATCATCCTCAGAGGTGAAGACCAAGTCGAGGATATTGTCTCCTCTCGTCGGTTCTCTGACCCATTGAGTGAGGAACTCGTTGTTGGCGAACTCCAGGAGTAGCGCGCTATCGCCACAGGCTGCTCTGGTTTCCCAGTCAACTTGTCTGTTGAAGTCGCCCATAACGATGCACACTCTGCCTTGAACAAGCTCACCCAGCAGCTGGTACAGTTCCCTGTCCTTCTCAACGGGTTGGGAAGGGGGTCTGTAAAGCACCAGGGTCCTGTATCTGACAGGACCTATCTCTAGGTCAACGCCTAGGAGCTCGTGATCGGATATAATGTTGGAGTTCGTAGATTTGATTGTATCCTTGACATACAACATTACACCGCCACCCTCTCTGTCTGGCCTCTCTCTCTCTCTCTCTCTCTCTCTCTCTCTCTCTCTCTCTCACTCCTCGCCCTGTTGCAAATCCCTTTAATCCCCGTGGCTACGCTCAAGCAGCTGCCTCCCCTCCCCGATCCCCCCCGGCCCTGACCCCCACCCCCACCCACAGACAGGGAAACTTTTATTGGCCTGGCAACCAACCTGGGAACAAAGGGCCGTCACCTCGGACCGATGCTACCAGAGGCACCCGTCAACGGGCACTGGGAACGGTCAATAATTACGCGCCAGGGAAGGGGTTAACGGGGCACTACCCTCATCCCATTCATCGTGCCCCAACGCCTAGGACACCTCTAGTCCTAGTCTCTCGCAACCAGTGAGCGTCGATTGGCGTTGTTTATAGAGGTTCCAAAGCCTCTCTTCTGACGCATGAGGTAGCTGCCAGGTCCTTATATGTAGATAGAGGAAGAAAAGAGAAACAGGGACATGATAGGAGTAGGCTTTTTTTTGTTTTTTTTCTTTTTGTATAAGTGGGAGAGATAGAATAAAAGTAAAAAAAAGAGAAGGATAGAGTAAAAAAAAAGGAAGGAATGACGCACTTAGTCTGGAATCTCGTTTTCGACCAAATCGACAAGGGAAGCCCTACCAGGGGTACCCAGAAGAGGTACCCCCGCCGACATAGCTCGAAAAGTCAAAGGTACACACAAGCTCTCTTCCCGCGACAAGGGGGCGTCACCTCTCCCTCTACATTCTTTGAAGAGAGAGAGAAAGAGAAAGAGAAAGAGAAAGAGAGAGAGAGAGAGAGAGAGAGAGAGAGAGAGAGAGAGAGAGAGAGAGAGAGAGAGAGAGAGAGAGAGAGAGAGAGAGAGAGAGAGAGAGAGAGAGAGTGTGCGTGTGTGTGTGTGTGTTAACTATGGATCGTAAATTTGGCCGAGATGTTGCGTCTTGACGGAGTGAGAGGATATCTCCTAGCGGTAAGATTTTTCTTTTGTTTTTTTTTGAAAGTTCAGCAACTTCTCTCTCTCCTCAGCCATGTCAGACTAGTTTTAACCAAGTTGGAGAAACTAAACACGTTTTCCTATGCTTAAGGGAGACTTGTTCCCATAAATGATTGAGACTTTGCGGACGCGAAAGAGATTAGGTTAATCCCCATATTCATCTTCGAGGTCCGGCGTGATTAACTGTGGGTCCATTGTACATCCAAAATCTGGGTACAGGTAAAATGGTAACCAGCAAAGGAATTTTCTTTTTTCAGTCTAGCTGTGAAAACAGGTAAGTGGAGGCAGGAAGGTATCCCTCGTCGTATTGCGCATGTGCGTATATATATATATATATATATATATATATATATATATATATATATATATATATATATATATATATATATATATATATATATGTATGCAAGTCGGTGGGGGCGTAATGAAAACGGCGCGACCACAGCTACCGTGATATATACCACAATTTCCATCCGTATATATAAGAACAAACATAAATTTTGTTTGGGGAGAAGCCAAGTTTGCCAAGAGGCAAGCCATGGCAAATAAACTAATACCATGTTATTATTATCCTATTTGGCGACTTTTAATTTTCCCATGTAGTGTCTAAGCGACTAATGCGCTCGGTGGAAGTGGCCCGATTAGAACGAAATAAAGAAAAACAAGGCCAACAGACCTAAGTCGCGTGCTCTCAATTATACTGACTTATAACCTTACGACCTTTCAAAACTTTCGACAAGTGGGGCAATCCTTATAATAATTCCCGGACTAATTTTGGGATGACTTTGGCAATTATATCATTCGAAAGAAGATGTAAAACAACATAAGGGTTTCAAATTTCGTTAGAATCGATGAATAGTTATGATGTTGTTGCGAAAAAACTCATTGAAAAGTAAAGTGGTTACCATCAGACCGACTGATATAGTAACTTATCTAAAAAAAACCTGGGATGAAAATATATTACAACAAACACGGTTTAATATTCTACAGCCTAGGTGAGTCAAATTCACTCTTAGACACATATAATTGAAAACCCCGTACCATCGAACACGAAAACTGCGAAGGAAGCCGCCACAACGTAATCAAGACTCCATCAAGCAAAAAAAACTATTCACACACTCATAAACAGAAGGCCTTTCTATCTCAGACTCCAAACGCCTACTTAAACCCTAATGGACATCAACGCAGAAGAATCATCCTTCCCAAATCACAAACAGCACAGTCTGACAAGGTCCCGAAACTGACATCTAAATCACCCTAACAAGAACCGAGTAATGTCGTTATCCAAAACTAATGCAAACACCACACCTGCCTGACCGAAACACACTTAACTTACGCTAGCATGGTCCCAGTGATGTCGCTATCCAAAACTAATAAGACAAAACAACACCTGCCTGACCGAAAAGATATCTAGTTCAGCCTAGCAGGGTCCCAATGATGTTGCTATACAAAACTAATAATACCAACACAACAACTGGTTGACCGAAACAGACATCTAGGTCACCCTAGCAAGGTCTCAGTGATGTCGGTATTCAAAACTAATACAAACACCACAGCTGCATGACCGAAACAGACATATCTTACGCTAGCAAGGTCCCAGTGATGTCGTTATCCAAAACTAATACAAAAACCACACCTACCTGACCGAAACATACATCTAGCTCACCCTAGCAAGGTCCCAGTGATGTCGCTATCCAAAACTAATACAAACACCACAACTGCCTGAACCAAACAGACATCTAGCTCACACTAGCAAGTCCCAAGTGATGTCACTATTGAAAAGTAATACAAACACCACACCTGCCTGATCGAAACAGACACTTAACCTACGCTAGCAAGATCCCAGTGATGTCGCTATCCAAAACTAATACAAACACCAAGCCTGCCTGACCGAAACAGAAACCTAACTTACCCTAGCAATGACCCAGTGATGTCGCTATCCAAAACTAATACAAACACCACACCTGTCTGAGCGAAACGGGCATCTAGCTCAACCTAGCCAGGACCCAGTGATTTAGCTATCCAAAACTAATACAAACAACACATCCGCTTGACCGAAACGGGTACCTAGCTGACCCTAGCAAGGTTCCAAAGATTGGCTATCCAAAACTAAAACAAACACCGTATCTGCCTGGCAGAAAGAAACACCTAGGTCACCCTAGCAAGGTCCCAGTAATGTCGTTATCCAAAACTAATGCAAACACCACACCTGCCTGACCGAAACAGACTTATATTACGCTAGCAATATCCCAGTGATGTCGCTATCCAAAACTAATAAAAACACCCCACCTGTCTGACCCAAACATACATCTAGCTTACCCTAGCAAGGTCCCAGTGATGCCGCTATCCAAAACTAATACAAACACCATAGCTGCCTGACCGAAACAGACATCTAGGTCACCCTAGCAAGGTCCAAGTGATGTCGCTATCCAAAACTAATTAGACAAAACCACACCTGCCTGACCGAAACAAATATTTACTTCAGCCTAGCAAGGTCCCAATGATATTGCTATACATAACTAATAAAACAAACACCACAACTGGCTGACCAAAACAGACATCTAGGTCACTCTAGCAAAGTCCCACTAATGTCGCTATTCAAAAATAATACAAACACCACACCTGCCTGACCGAAACAGACACTTAACCTAGGCTAGTAAGGTCACAGTTATGTTGCTGTCGAAAACTAATACAAACACCACGCCTGACTAACCGAAACAAACACCTAACCTACCCTAGCAAGCTCTCAGTGATGTCGCTATCCAAAAGTATTACAAACACCACACCTGCATGACCGAAACAGACATCCAGCTCACCCTAGCCAGGACCCAGTGATTTAGCTATCCAAAACTAACACAAACACCCCACCTGTCTGACCCAAACATACATCTAGCTCACCCTAATAAGGTCCCAGTGATGGCGCCATCCTAAACTAATACCAACACCACGCCTGTCTGACCGAAACAGACGCCTAACTTACCCTAGCAAGGTCCCAGTGATTCGCTATCCAAAACTAATACAAACCACATCCGCCTCAGAGAAACAGATACCTAGCTGACCCTAGCAAGGTTACAATGATCTGGCTATCCAAAACTAATACAAACACGGTATCTGCGTGACAGAAAGAGACACCTAGCTAACTCTAGCAAGGTCCCAGTGATGTCGCTATTCAAAACTAATAGAAACACCACACCTGGCTGATCGAAACAGACATCTAGTTTAGCCTAGCAAGGTCCCAATGATGTCGCAATCCAAAACTAATTAGACAAACAATAAGCCTCTCTGACCGAAATAGACATCTAGTTCAGGCTAGGAAGGTCCCAATGATGTTGCTATCCAAATCTAATAATACAAACACCACAACTGCCTCACTGAAACAGACATCTAGCTCCCCCTGGCAAGGTCCCAGTGATGTCGCTATCATAAACTAATACAAACACCACACCTGCCTAACCGAAACAGATATTTAAATTACGCTAGCAAGGTCCCAGTGATGTCGCTATCCAAAACTAATACAAACACCACAGCTGCCTGACCGAAACATACATCTAGCTCACCCTAGCAAGGTCCCGGTGATGTCGCTATCCAAAACTAATACAAACACTATACCTGCCTACCCGAAAAACATATGTTTCTAACCCTAGAAGGGTCACAGTGGTGTTACTATCCAAAAGGAATACAAACAGCACACCTTCCTGACCGAAACAAACATCTAGCTCACCCTAGCAAGGTCCCAGTGATTTTGCTATCCAAAACTAATAATACAAATACCACACCCGCTTGACCGATACAAACACCAACCTAGCGACGTAGCAGTGATGTTGCTATCCAAAAATAATACAAACACCACACCTGCCTGACCGAAACATACATCTATCTTACCCTAACAAGGTCTCAATGATGTCGCTATCAAAAACTAATAATACAAACACCACACCTGCCTGACCGAAACAGACATCTAGCTCAGCCTAGCAAGGTCCCAATGATGTCGCTATCCAATAGTAATTAGACAGACACCACACCTGCCTGACCGAAACAGACATCTAGTTCAGGCTAGCAAGGTCCTAATGATGTCACTATCCAAAACTAATAATACAAACACCACAACTCCCTAACCGAAACAGACAACTAGCTCAACCTAGTAATTCCGAGTGATTTCGCAAACCTAAACTAATAAAAACACCACATCTTCCTGTCCGAAACAGACATTTAGCTCAACCTAGCAAGGTCCCAACGATGTTGCTATCCAAAACTAATAATACAAATACTACACCCGCCTGACCGATACAAACCCCAACTTAGCAAGGTACCAGTGATGTCGCTATCCAAAAACTAATAATACAAATACCACACCCGCCTGACCGATACAAACACCAACCTAGCGAGGTACCAGTGATGTCGCTATCTAAAACTAATACAAACAACACACCTGCCTGACCGAAACATACATCTAGCTCACCCTGGCAAGGTCCCAATGATGTCGCTATCCAAAACTAATAATACAAACACCACACATGCCTGACCGAAACAGACATCTAGCGCAGCCTAGCAATGTCCCAATGATGTTGCTATCCAAAACTAATTAGACAAACACCACACCTGCCTGACCGAAACAGACATCTAGTTCAGGCTAGCAAGGTCCCATGATGTCGCTATCCAAAACTAATAATACAAACACCACACCTGCCTGACCGAAACAGACATCTAGCTCAGCCTAGCAAGGTCTCAATGATGTTGCTATCCAAAACTAATTAGACAAACACCACACCTGCCTGACCGAAACAGACATCTAGTTCAGGCTAGCAAGGTCCCAATGATGTCGTTATCCAAAACTAATAATACAAACACCACACCTGCCTGACCGAAGCAGACATCTACACCGGCTCACACCAGGAACCAGACACCTCAATACAAATTTACAACATGCTCCATACTCAAATTAATACAAAATCAACAGATCCACAAAGTTCTGAACGTGCCAGAATTTCATCCGATAACGCTCGCAATTCACGCAAGCTACCTCACACTTCACTCGCTCCGGTCGAATTTATTGCTCATGACTCGAATCAACCAGGTCGCCGAACACCTGCGCCCTCGAGAACTCCGGCCACGGCATTTCGCGACCCACCCGCAATGGCAGGAATTTTGACACTCTCAAACTATTCAAACCAAACATCTAATTTCATTTCAATTTTCATTTTTATCTTTCAAATCTAACTCAACCTTTTACTATTTCACCTATTTGTTGTCCTTTCAATAAATACTTTCTTCAGAAGAGTTATTTCAAACGTATTAATCATTCGTCACAATAAAATGGTGACTATGGAATGACATGGGCACATAACATTTGGCCTGTTGACCAAGCGGGTCAGAAAGCACCACCTACCTCACTCTTTTCAATAACTAATTACCTAGGGGTGAAGTTATTGTGAGCATTGCTGACAATCTCACTAAGGCAGAAGACCTTCGGGAGGAACACTTTTAACAAGAGATGCAAACACATCTTCAACAAAAGTTCCTCTCCTGGCGCAGTAAGCGATACTAAGGGAGAGGTACATAAGCGGTAGATGCGAGAGGGGTGAGGAGATGCAGGGAAAGAGAATGCTTTGTGGACACGGTGAGATACACAGTAGATAGGGCTTTGCAGAAAGTAGATAAGATAGATATAACTAGGTAGGGTGGGTGTAGGAGAATTGGAAGGGGGTTTTAACACGGATGTAAACTCATTTATGATGCCTTTATTTCTCTTTAGGGGACCTACTGATTAACGTGAGTTCCGAACAACGGGGACCTATCGCGTATGGCAGTCGACCGGAATTGGGGGAAATAGAAGGGTAAAAAGAGGTAAAGGGGTAGATAGATAAGAGAAAGATACCGGGGAATTGGGTTTTTAACTGGTTATAGTTGAGGCGGGTACAGGTAGAGGGCGGCGGTACGACTAACCTGGAGCCACTTCTTAACCTCGACGGAGGCGACGGCGGAGTGCTCGTGCTTCTCCTTCTTCTTGATTGCCTCGATCTTCTCCTCTTCGAGTCGCTGTCGCTCCTCCTCCGCCTTCTGCGTCTGCTCCTCCAGGTACTGCCGAGGACAAGGTCGAGGTCAGAGCAGGAGAGTGATCCTCAAGGGGGAGTCGACTCTCTTACATGGTCTCCCCCTGGGGAGAAAGAGGATTTCGAATTGCACTGACCCTTGTGTCCATATGTTCCTCAATCTTCGCACAAAGGGACCCCTCCCTCCCTGATAGCTACAATGAAACTGAACCACAATCAGGGGGCCACCACTAGTCTTTAGTAACTACAAAATCAGAACTACATGCATTAGAAACTAGATCACTAAAGAAGCGACAAAGTAGAGCACCATAAACACTAAAAGCAAGAACACTAGAAACTCTATATGGTAGAAGGCTAGAAAAAGAACATAACTAGAGTACTAGATACTTGAAGCTAAAGCTTTGAGCGAGGGGCTTGAAAACTTTCTAGGGCAGATTGGCCTCCTGGGTTGCCACCACCTTTTTCAAAAAACAACCCTGACCAAAGTGCAAACAAAAACAACCAAAAGCTCTCATCAAAGCGGCCGACTGCCAACCAGAAGCGAGACCAAAAAGGGGATCGGCTACTCCTCCCTAGCCTCCACCCCCGACAACCTGCTGACTGGGTGAACGATCGGAAATGGGCACCACAAGGATATAAGAAGAGTAAAACAAAACAACTAGTATTTGGGAGGGTGGGGTTGAAGCCTGGAGGACAAGTTTGGGAGAGTTGTGCGCTCTGTCGCTCTACAGCCCTGCCAAACACATACATAATCACACCTGGTACTCGAAGGAGCAGCAAGTCCTCCCGGTCCGAGTGCAAATAAGGAAGGCCTGCCCCTCTGTGCTTTCTCAGGGGGGGGGGGAGGGCTCCAAGAGTCAACTATCAGAGAGGAGGCTCCCCCTCGGACTCGAGGGGGTTTCCCGGGGACTCTCTATGGGCAGTGGGTCCCCCTTTGCTTTCTCAGGGGCTCGCCAAGAATAGGGTGAGATAAAGGAAGCGCTGCATCGGTTGCCACATTCGTTAAGGACAGGTGGACTAGAAGAACCACCTTAGAAGGGAAGGGGGCGGAGAAGTTTCCTGTGCTTTGTCCCCTCACCTCGTCAATCCGAGGTTCGTGATCTTGTTGAGGTCCGGGATGCAGGGCACAATGGCCTTTGTTCTGGGTCATAGCTCTAGCGAGCAGGGTCTTCCGCGGGGGCAAACAATGCCTCAAGCTAGATTTCGGCCCTGTGCAAGATCCTCCTGAAACGTTACTGGCCCCGAGGGACCATCTCCATCGGGTGGGGCCCTCTTGGCAGCCAAATCCGTCGCAATCTCCGAAAGGGACTGGTGACGCAGGCTCATCCGGCCTCCGATAGAGGAGAAAGAAAAAGAAAACTAGGTAGTTCCTATTCTTTAGTTTGGGCCACAGTGACGGAACGGAAGGGTCTTGTGTCGTTTCAGCAGGTAGCCAGGGCAAGACGGGCACGTCCGGCCAGTGGGTGCCCTCGGGCGGGGAAGCCGAACCAAAAGTGTAAACAAGAAAGTTGTAGGTAAGGTGAGTGAAGCCTCGATGTCGTCGGTGACCCTCATCGAAAGACTACCCTACATTTTCGAGCATGCTGAATTCAAACACGTTCTGATGATAAAGTCCACTAATGAGTGTATGTTATCCAAAGGTCACATGTTTCATCAGATATAGGTTCTAGCTAGTGTAATTTGTAGTGAACCAAAGGTCACCCGTTTTTCGGACGGGACCCTTCTCGTGAATGGTCATTATTAGTGTCCTTCATATACAACAGGCATTGGACCGCATCACTCACTAGGCAAAAACGCACGGGTTTCGGCCCACGGCTCTACACCGACCCGGATTCGTTCCTAAACTAGGCTGGCCTGGATGTACTAGAGTCGAACAGATTCCTTTGTCTTGTTTTCTACTGGCACCTCACCTCGGAGGTACATATCCGCAGCTTTAGGGTCTCTTGTACACGCGTGATGGACATTCTTCGTTCCGTGACGTTCAGCACGTGAGGCGCTGCGTGCGAGGACAACTGATACCCGGATAACTCATATCAGACAACTCGTACCTGGACAAGTGATATCTAGGACAACTAGTATCAAGGACTACTCATACCAGGTTCATTTTTTTAGGTGCTACTCTAATAGGTTGTCATAGTTTACCTTAATCCTTAAGTAGATTAAGTCAAATTTAAGGTAAGTATTATGAAATTTATAATCTGCTAAGCTGCACCTTAAGCCTCAATCAGAGTAAGTCTGACTTCTAGTGAACATTCACCACTCATCCGTGTTTGTGTTTTGGAACACTCTTAAGATTTACTTTTGCCCTAACAATGCCATAATATATAAAGTCTCAGCGAGGATGGCGACAGCAGAATAGTAAGGCTCCTCCCATTCCCTCAGAAAGGTAAGGTTTTGATATCCCGCTTGAGTATTGCAAATTTGAATCAGAAGAACTGTTTTTACAACGCGATTCAGGCGTAGAAGATAAGGAGAGAATACTGATTTTCGCTTCGTCGGAGGACTTGATGATCTAGTTAAGTGTCCTGATTGGGCTGGTGATGGCACATTTCAAGTTTGCCCATCTATATATTACCAGTTATATACAATCCAAATAGGCAATTTCAGTGTCCTTCATGTTTTCGTATTGCTACCTAACAAGCAGCAACTAACTTATGATAGGCTGTTTTCTCAGTTAGTTTCTCTTCGCCCTGCTATTCAGCCTGAAAAGTATATGATGGACTTCGAAAAAGCCCCCATGCAGAGCCTTATTTCAAGATTTCCTGACATCGAGTTAACAGGTTGTTTATTTCCTTTTTCTCAAAACCTCTACCGAAAACATGTCGAGCTAGGTCATAAAGTCCAATATAATACAGATGAAGTATTTCGTCTAAAGATAAAGTGTTTTACAGCACTTGCTTTTTTACCAGTGACTGATGTTATTGTTGCATACGAGGAACTGTCAGACGACGATAGTTTGCCACAGGAATTTGTGTCCTACTTTGAAGTGACGTATATAGGACCCGTAAGAGGAGGACGCGCTAGAAGACGTCGTCTGCATCCAATATTTCCAATTAATGTAAAGTGGAATATTTCAGAGAGGACTACAACTGGCATGACTAGAAGTAATAATAGCCTTGAAGGTTTACATAATACCTTACAAAATTCAATTTCATGCCAACATCCAAATATCTGGAAATTGATAAACGCACTAAAGTTGGAGGCAATTTTGGCACACAAGAAGAAAATTGATTTTGACCGGGGAGCGAAAATACATTCAAAACAGGTGTACAAAGAGTACAACAAGCGACTGATAACTTTAATTGAAAATTATGATCCTTGCCAGAAAATGTCTTTCTTAAAAGCAGTCGCATACAATCTCCACTAAGTTTCAATTTTACTTGTAAAACGTAAAAATACATGTTTATTTACATTAAAATGTCCTTTTTTCCTTTCCTTATTACACCTGGTATGAGTAGTCCTTAATACGAGTGATATCATTTGTCCAGATACGAGTTGTCCGATATGAGTTATCCGAGTATCATAATGTCTTGGTATGGATTGTCCTAGAACCGGGGCGCTGATAGGGCAACAGCTTTGTTATTTTAGCGTTCTTTTGTTCGCTCAAAGCTTTAGTACGATTGCAAGTTTTACGCATGCGCAGCCGAGCAAGTTTTGTGGACGGTGGACTCAACCCACCACTCCGGTCTCCGTCTGGCGACCGGTGGCTTCCGCACGTCCCCTATTGAGAGCCTCCTCGTTGATCCTGTTAGCTGTCTCGGAACCGAGACGAGCGGGTTCGCAACCACTTGTCCCTTGTACTCGAGACGTGTTCGTGCACCCCTGATTGTGGAGTTTTGGGGGGAGGTTGGCCTCCTCCATTCTATATAGCCTTTGGGCGTTGTTTTTTCTTATCTTTATTTTAAGATAGCCCAATAAATAGGTTGAATCGATTTCGGCGACTATGTCCTTGATGGAGGTCGCCAGAAAATTAAACCCTCACCTTTCTAGCAAAGGGCGTAATAGCAGAATACATATGGAGTTATGGGGGCGGGGGGCTCAAGAACTACTACTAAGTATAATAATAATTAGTATTATTATTATAAGGGGAGGCAATTAAAGTGCTAAAAAGGAGGAGAAGAGGAGTAGCTTGCGCTTTGAGAGACGAACGTGAAGGACAATAATAATGGAGCTACTGCACATGCGTGAGAGGGGACGATGGTCGCTACCACACGCATCACGCAAGTGACGAGGCGGGGTTAAAACAAACAGACACAGAAGAGGCTCTAAAGTGCTTAACGCCTTCTTTCCCGAGTAGTCGGTCGGGTCTTACCACGCGTGGGAACGAACAGGGGTAGAAACACTAGGGTGCACCAACCCCCCCCCCCTGACTGTACACCTGCGGTTAAACATACGCACAGTGATATACATGCAAGTTTAGTGTGAACACCTGTTCACACATACAAACACTTTTACCGGTTATTACGCGCATCTGAGCTCAAACATAACAAGACCGGTATTTTAAGACACGAACAAGCGTACTCAGAAGTAGGAACGTAAGTGCTCACACATACGAACACCTATAATACAAACAAGTGTACCTGCAATAACGAACCCCTGTCCTCAAACAACGAACACGGGTATTCTAGAGGCGAGGGAAGTTTACTCGGAACGCCGATGTTGCTACGAACAAGCGTATTTGCAAGTACGAACGCCTATGATCGGATTGAACAAACGAACGCTGGTATTCGGGATTCGTCAGGTGCGAGAAGTGTTTGCGGTGCATGCATCGTGTGCGTATACAGAGGGGAAGGGGGGAGGGGTACAGAGATCCAACTATCAAGCTCGGGGGGGTGGGGGTCTACGATCACCTGAATGTGTTCCTGAAGTTGCTTTTGGTGGTGCTTCGTGAGGTGATCCTCCTGCTCCTGCTGCTGCTGCTGGAGGGGACGAGACACAACGTTACTTTCTACTACACATGCACACAGACGCACACGTGCATACAAACGCACACACTCAGACGTAAAAATACATGGAAACACACATTTAGAGACGCAAATGTACATACAGTCGGACGCATATACGCATACGCACATATACACAGACACGCACATAAATAGAGGCACACGCGCATACAGACGCACACCTAGACGTACATATACACTGATGTGCATGTGTAGGTACATAGGCACATAAATGCATACGAACAAACACATATGTACATAGATGCACAAATGCATATAGACGAACATACACACAAACGCACGTATACATAGATACCCGCAGCACACTCACGCTTAATTACACACATAAACCAACGAATACACATATAGGCACGCGTAAAAACAGCAACAAACAAACTCACACAGACTCGTGATAGTATACACAAATACATACATACTAAGCCCCAATCTGTAAACCTCCGCGTGTGCACGCGGATTTACACATGTGCACGGTAGGATGAGCGTGTTATCTATTTAAATCCAAGAGGCATAAACCAAAATGTGGAAGAAATGGTAAAGTTAGGGAAAAGGGCAGGAAATAATCCAATGGGGAGCGATAGGCAGAAAAGGGGGGGGGTGAAGGCGAAACAGAAAATGGAAGTAGATGAAGGCAAAACAGAAAAGCTGAAAGCGGGGGGGACTAAAAAAAAGTTTAAAATATTCCCCTACACACACATTTCAACAGCCAAATTAGGGGGAAATGGGAGATGAGTGTTCCTGGTCAGGCCCTCTGAATAGAGCTGAAGAGGATAGAGCAAATAGAGTACTCAAGAAGCTTATTTAAGGTCATTTGAAATAGGCCATGTTGTCATCATTAAACTACGACGAAAACCGAGACGGGACTCACTAATTGGAAACTAGACCCGATGGAGATGCCAAATATCGCTATTTGTAAGAATTACGATTCCGAGAATTTCTTTAAATTAAGATAAATTAACAATTCAATTAAAATCCTTGTTCAAAATATTTAGATTTTAGTTGTTGTTTTTTTATTTAAATGATTCACGGCGATAATTATTAATCACTATTTAAGCCAATATGCGGACACTGGTAATGGACATTTCCATAGTTGGATGTACGAGGTAAATAGAAACAATCGCTATACATATATATTTATCTCCCTATTTTATAGTTGCTATATTTATTTCTATATTCGCTATACACTCATTTTCAATGGTATCTTTTAGAATATATTCCGGTGGTTGAATGGCTGTCTCACCGACTCCTGCGGGATCTATCTAGGAATTATCTTTTTTTTGGGGGGGGGGAGGGTCATTAATTAGGATTTATTTTTTAAATGAGTAAAAATAACTGATAATAAGATTAAGATAAAATATAAAGTAAAAATGCTACTTAGGATTGAATTTGGTTAAGATAATATATGTGTTAGGGTAGATTCAAATAACCTAACCTAATCTATGTGGCAGGATCGATCTGATTGAGTGGATTTGAGAACATTTCTGTCATCATATTTCTCTTCTTTTTTTTTACTCCTAGGATTAATATTTTACTTTTTGTTAATTGAATTGTGTTTGTTTTCTTGTGTTATTTAATAAAAGTTATTTTACCGATTATTTTTCTAAGCTTCTTGGGGGGTCATCAACTATGATCGAAATTTCTTAGGGGTCCTTAAAAAGGAATGGTATTCTCTGGGAACGTTGTCTAGGAGAGATCCCTCCTGCGCAAAGAGGCTTCAGGTGGAGTGGGAGGGAAGGGGAGGCTCTCGCCCCTAGCGCAACAATACTCGTTGTGCTTGTTCTTCTTTTTGTATGCTTCTATTTACTATTTAAATTCATATAATGACTGAATAAGCCTCATTGTGTTATTAAACGCCTAATCAAAATTAGAGGGTAAAATGTAAAATAAATCTATATTTGCTATACTAACTTTTTTTAGCTTGAGTTCTCTTCTGCCATAGAAACCCATGTATGAGTCAGGCAAAGAGCGTGAAGTGCCTGCTTCTTATTTGTTTCGTATCTAAGGCACTGGCCATAACTTAACCTCACCTAACCGCAGATTCCTTGCTATTTATATCTCAGCTAATTATGTTAGAGCCAGTGGAAAGAGAAACAAGAAGCAGCGCGGTCTCTTTGGTTGACTTTATGGCGGACAGCCACCCAGCCGAAGCCTATTTGCGCGGGAGTTAGCCATTCAGGATCAACAGTGTTTCAAAAGACACATTTTATACGTTTGAGTTCGGAGTTGTGCAGGAATACTTTTTAATTACCTGCTATGTGGATTACTTTTCTCTTCCTCGTTTAGCTCTTTGCCACACTAAGACGCGATTGTAAGTGAAAGATGCCGTTAAGGAACCTCCTAATATGAACAAGACAAGAGAGAGAGAGAAAAAAAGGCAAATATGGCGAAAGACAATGACCCCTTTTCTGCCATTGTTTCACCCCCCCCCCCCCACACGCCTATCTCGGTGAAGACAGGATGGGTTCGTGCACACAGACTAGTGGACTATCTGATTTCTTGGAGGAGGTTGGTTGGTCTCCTTCATTTTATTTGAGTCTGTTGTAAGTGGCATGTTTTTGCGCCGGGGAGAGGCGGACTTCGCCCCAGCACCAGAGCGTGCCCCATTCTTGTTTTAGGTTTGGTGTTTGACTTATTTTATCTCTTGTAGACAGTCGCCGATGGGTGCTAAAAGAACTTACAGTGTACCATGTAAGGTGACCCACCTGCATATGTAGTTGTAGCTGCTTCTCGTGAAACTGCGATAACTCTTGGCTCTTGTGTCGGTACTGTTGCAGGAGGAGGTCCTGCTGAATTTGTTGCTGTTGTCTCAGCTGCAAGAAAGATGGCATTAGAGAGGAAGGGGTAGGGAGGTGTATTATGTCGTGGTGGTGTTATCAGGAAAATGACACCAAAAGATCTCGGAAAGGGTCTAACAAATTAAGTATGCGAGAAAGCATAAGAAAAGGTGAAGGATTTCCCCGTCCATCGTCTCCTCCTGGTGATACCGGATTTTGTAAAAGTTCTCTTACATTTGGGTTTTTTTTTTAATCTTTTGCGAGGTTTAAGTGTGTGATAGAAAAGATTCCGTCAAATAAACATAAAGTTCTACTTTTCCAGCACGCTTCATTGAAACGTCTTTTTCATTGAGTACAGGTGTGTGGCAATGGAAGTGAAAAAAATCAAGATCTCTGGTCTCTTGCGCGCGGGCCGCAAGTCCGACATCGCCAAGTGGTTCAACATCCGCCGCATGACCATCCACAGAGTCACGAAGAGGCTGACATACGGGAAGACTCGAAAGATCGACCTCGTTCAGGCAGACCTCAAATTGCCAACCTTTTGGCTGTGAGAAAGGTCTTCAAAAATGTTCCGAAGCTCAAAATGACTACGCTCGCCAAGAACATCTCGATGGTCACGATGTCCAGGGCCGTCGAGGAGGAGGGCGGCAAGAGCTTGAGGTGCGTGGAAAGGCCTCTGTTTAGCGAACGTATGCGAGAACAACGTCAGGAGCGTTGTCGTCTCCTTCTTAACGATTGAAGAGTAATGGCAATCGAATTCAAATTTATTTTCTGATGAAAAAACCTTCGCGGTCGATCCGATCAACAAGCAGAACGACTGCGTGGTAAGCTTCAGCCACGACATCTCCGAGGTCCACTACGTGACAAACAACCATGCACCCTCCTCCTTGATGATGCTCGGCGTCGTGTTTTCGAATGGCTAGAATATGCCGTTGGTGTGGTTCACGGCCATTTACAGGCTCATCGCGGCCGATTACAGGGTCATCTTGACCACCAAAGTCCTGCCCTGGGTGAGAAAGATCACGAAGAAGACGGACTAAGTCCTTCAGCAGGACGGTGCCCCGACCCACACGGCCAAGACCGTGCAAGAGTGGTTGGGATTGAACATGAACTTCTGGCCCTTTTTGGCCGCCGCATTCACCCAACCTTAATCCCATCGACTACAGCGCGTGTGGGTGCATATCGACTGCAAGACCTTCAAGGTCCGCCGAGGAAACGTCGACGAACTGAAGTCCTTCTTCAACCGCGTGTGGAGCAGCATGAGGAAGGACTTCGCCCGCAATCTGTGCGTGGCCTTCAGGTCTCGCTTGAAGCACGTGCTTGCCGTCGAGGGTGGCCACATTGATTTATATTACAATGTAAACACATATTTATGTGTTAAAACAATGAAAACGTACCTAACTGCATCAAAACTATCATTGTCTCCTTTGGTGAGAGCGTTGTAACGAGTGTAACAGGACTTTTGCAATACCCGTAATAGCGGTAAGGCAAAGTGAAGAAATGGTGCGGGCATTCTAATAAAAGAACATAACCACGGGTTTAAATACCCCCCCCCGAAATAATGCTAAGAATTTGAGTAGATTTCTCTAAATTTCTTCAGTTAGCAATTCTTTATCTAGCTGTGTGTTTTTTTTTAACTGAACAATAGTATCGCCGCATACTACCGCATTAGGAATCTGGTTCTAGTAATCCACTATTTTGTAGAAGTTCCGAGTCTTATTCTGATTCAAGAAGTCATATAACTGAATTGAATGCTGACTATGACATATCAGTGCCCATTTACAAGCTACCTAATTACTGAAATCAGCAATATCAATTAGCTAACAGCCGGAAGGCGCTCGAGCATTCTCTCTCTCTCTCTCTCTGGCTGTGTTCCCGCATTCTCGCCCCAGTCGTAACCTTGAGTCCACCACCAATCCAGCACGAACATAGTATTATAAACTTGTGTAATAAAGTATAAATATCACGGTCTTTGAAACTCAAGGCACACTACGTCAGTAAACATGTTCCTCTGATCAATATTCTCGAAACCTCGAAGAATATGGGACGCCTCCATCAGTGGACCGCAGACTCTGGTTCCCCGTTAAACCTAGACTAGAGGAATGGCACGCCCTCCTATATCGAGTGCGTAGCCCGCAAATGTGCTAAGGCATAACTTTTCCCCCTGGAGGGTGTAATGGGACTCTGGATGGATCTTCGTAACTTATGTTCATTAACATACATTTGTCCAAGTTGAAAGAAATCTGCCACCTATTCGATGGTTGGTTGATTAAGACGTTCCTTGGCGCACACTGCACGGTGATCGCGCCGTAAACAAGTTATTTATGTGGTATGCATGGCAGTGGTAGGTGATATAAATGGAAATTGTATGAATGGTAATAATGAAATTGTGCCCAAAGTTAGTAAAAGGTTTTTATAACTTGTAAGAGTCGAAGGTTTATAGTTTATCTACGAGTCCGGTTTTTCATATGTAGTGGATAATTCCACCTCCGGGGTGAATATTTTCGGGTGCGAGTGCTAATCGGAGGGTGGGGAGGGTCCCTCCACCGTTGATTGGTGGTCATTAGGAGCGGCTTCCGAAGTCAGTGATGTTAGTAGTCTTTGGATACGGGCATATTGCCTTAACGCGATCTCCATTGTGCGGATGTCTAAGGGCATTTCTCCCGCATCGCATAGGGATAGAAGAGGATCTTAACGCCCCTGTGGCTCTTCGTAAGCTGTTGTTTGCTACGGTATTAATCTTTTGGAGACGTCTTTCGGAAGCCGAAGAGCAGATTTCGCAGCCGTAGTCAAGCTTCGGGCGGATCAGTGAGCGGTACAGGAGGAGGATGGTTTCTCTGTCCCAGTTATGCCCAGACACTGTTCGTAGCACATTTAAAGCTTTTGTGCTTGAGGTCTTCACTCTTTGGATGTGGGACTCCCAAGTTAGTTTTTTATCAAAGGTAATTCCTAGAAATCTCATATTCTATACCACTTCGATTCTTTGTTGGTATAAATATAGGTCGGGATCTCTGAAGCAGCCACAACGTCGGCAAAAGTGCACAGCCTTCGTCTTTTAGGTCGAAATTCTATAGCCATTGGCAGCTCACCTCACCGCACTGTTAATGGCAAGCTGGAGGCGGCGTTCCAACGTTGAAATCTCCGATACCTCTAATGAAGTCGAGAAGTCGTCCACGTATAGTGCGGCTGCTATTCCGTGCAGGTGTCTTTTTATGCCATTTATTCCTATAGCGAACAATGGTAGGTTGTGTGCTACCTTGAGGAACGCCTTCTTCTTGTGGGAATAGGGATGGGGGGGGGTTACTGCGTTACCTAGTCAGACTGTGAAAGAACGGTCTTTCAAGAAATTCTTCGGGAATTCAGACGGGTGCCATAGCGCCACAATGTATCCTAGGTTTTTTCTTAGTCGAAGTAAATAGCAACTAGGTGGCGTTTCCTGGCGAATGGGGGTGCATATTGCGGTTTCCAGGCGGTTCAGAGCATCTGCAGTAGAATGTAGCTTACTGAATCCGAATTGTAATGGGGATAGAAGTAATTCCTTCTCCAGCAGCCACATTAGACGTGTGTTGATCATATTTTCGATGGCCTTGACATGCAGGATGTTAAGGCAATTGGTCGGTAGTTGATTGGAATAGTTGGAGCTTTGCCGGGTTTGCGGAAGGCTAGGACCATAGCTGTTCGCCATGCATCAGGAAACGAGTTCTCTCTCCAGGTGCGGTTGGATAGGGCCACGAGGGAGCATCTTTCCTTTTCACCCAGATGACGCAGCATTGCATACGGGATATCATCAGGACCAGGAGCAGTATTACCGCAGCTTGCTAGAGACATTTCGCGTTCTTTTTTCGAGAATGGTTCGTTGTAGGTCATGTTTTCATTGGTGGAGAAATCCAGCAATACAGATTCCATCCTCGCTCTGTATTCGGCAAATCTGGGCGTTGCACGTGTCCTGCCGGAAATGTAGCGAAGGAGCTCCCTAACTTGTTTGCCACCTCCGTCGGGTCAAGGATATCTTGCCCATTAATGCGTAGTGTAGGGGTACCTGTCGTCGGCGTGGTTGGCCGGAGCTGCGGGGGATGGACTGATGGTGCAAGGTAGTTGTGAAGGATTCTATAATTTCGTTGATTCCTCCTGCATCTGCTGTTTGGATGGACTCTAGATGTCAATTTGTTGAATTTGGGCCAGTCTGCCTTGTCCAATCGCCATCTGGAGATTCCCTATGTGGGCAGTCCCTCACCCGAGGGGAGAATGATCGGGAAGTGGTCGATTCCTCTCAGGTCTTCCTCCGATATGCCTCATTCGAACTCGGCTGTGATGGATGGAAAGCAGATGGCAAGATCGAGGGCGGATTCAGTATTTGTCTGTACATCATATCTGGTGCCATCTTCCTGGTTTAGGATGCCGAGATGTAGGTCATGGATAATGGTAGATAGTTCTGTGCCTCTTGCATTGTGGGTGGTGTCTCCCAATTCGGGGTGTCGGCTGTTGAAATCCCCTACCAAAATGAAGGGGTTAGGAAGTTGCGAGATTAGTTTTCATATGTGGTTAGATGTAAGTGGTCCGGTTGGCAAAAAAAAGTTGGGGGGGAAAAGCCAAATAAAACCCGGGTTTTTGCTGGAATTTTTCAAATATGGGTTTTTTTCAAAAGAATAGCTCTCTATTTTTATAATATTAATAATTAATTAGTTTAATAATTATATAAAGGTAAGAACAGATCACTGATCGAGAATTGTGAGTACCTATGATAGCCATAATCTGTAGGAGTCAGTATCAGAGAAATAATCTTAATTTAATACATATTTGTTTAAATTATAAACATAAATATGAATTTTGAATAAAATAATGATAAGTAGCGTTCATTTCTTGTAAAAAAAAGGTGTAATTTTGAAAAAAACAACCCAAACTGGGAATAGAACCCGGGTCTTTTAGGACTGGGTTTTTGATTTGCCAACCCTGTCCGGAGGATGGGAGGTATATGTTCGCCATCGTTTACCGTTTCCAGGTGTGCAAGGTTGTTGCGGTTGCTTGTAGTGGTGTATTCAAGGTATGACGGAGCATAGGAACATCCTGGTGGATATATATGGTACATCCCCCCCCGATATGTTGCCGTCATTCGGATTTGGGGTTGTAACGTAGGTGTAGCTCGGTAATGTTCGTGTGGGTAGGGGGGGAGCCCCTAAATTGTTTTCTTGGAGGCAGATGCAGATAGGATCTTCATCTGCCACCAGCGAGCGTAAATCCTTCTCAAACTTCTTATATTCCATTGTACGATATTTATTATTCTCTAATTTGTGTCCGCGAAAGGAGTGGTTTAGCAATACCAGAAGCTGGAATTCCCTTTGGTTTAGGAAGGGCTCGTAGCCTCTTCTGCGGCTTGCCAATGGCTAATTTAGATGGTTGTTTGAAGCTTGATGTTGCAGTGCCAGCATTCTTGGTGTCCATCGTAGGTGCCTGTATCGTTTCTTCCATAGGGGATGGGGCGTCTTCTGATCTCCCCCGGTTAGCGAGGGTGATGGAAACCTCTGTTGAAGGATTCTATGGCACACACGATAGTTATTTTTGCTCTCCTGGATCTATTGAGCTCGGAGTGTGAGGGGGCGAAGATAGGTGGATGATGGAGTAGTATTGCTTTCCCAGAGGGGTGGTTCTGTAGGATAGAGGCCTCAACAGGCTTTCCTTCAGAACGTGTGTTAGAGGCGGAATGGTAGGCTGGGTGAGTCCTTACAAAACTCCTCCTCTCGGGTGGGCATGGCCTCCTGGAAAAGAGCCCTGGGAGCAAGGGTCTCGTGTTGGAGAGACTGCTCCTCTCGGATCGGGGTAGCCACCGTGCTGGCGGCCTGAGGCGCAGAAGCATCTCGTGGAGGGAACTGCTGTTTTGAGGCAACTGGCTGGCATGCGGTCATTGTCTGCAGGAGGGTCCTGGGCACTCTCAGCCCTTTGAAAACCCGCCTCTTGGGTGGGTGTGGCCTCCACTGTGGGAGCCTGGGGTGTACTTATATTATACGCAGGTAGTTGTTTTTTCAGCATAATTCCGTGGTTTGGTGGTTCTCGTTGCTTCGACTATATAGGCATGAGGTGCCTCTTCTCCCGATCATAGATCCTACCTTCTCTCGAGCCTCCCTAAAGTTGAGGCGATCCTTTTCTCCGAGGATTATGACTTCCTCTTCAAACTTATATACGAGGGGGAGTCAAAAAGTTCTCAGATAAATGGCATAAAATTTTTATTTGTAATAATACTGTAATCATTTTTCTACATAAGCTCCATTAACATCTATACACTTTCTTAATCTATGAATCCAACGGTAAAGACCATCTTTGTAGAATTCACGGGGTTGTCTCTGGCACCAAGTAATGACCTGCTTTTTTGCTTCATCTAATGATTGAAACCGGGTTCCTTTTAGGTGTCCCTTTAAATTTGGAAACAGAAAAAAGTCAGAGGGTGCTAAATCAGGGCTATAAGGGGGATGAGCAAGAGTTTCCCATCGAAATTCCCGTAGCTGAGATCTCACAGCTTTGGACGAATGTGCAGGGGCATTGTCATGGTGGAACAAGATTTGCTTGTGGAGCTTTCCTCGTCGTTTTTTGGCTATTGAAGTTTTCAGCTTCCTTAAAACTCCTTCGTAATAGCTGGATGTAACAGTTTTTTGTCCTTCTAAGAAGTCTATTAAAATAATTCCCTCCGAATCCCAAAAAACTGTAGCCATTATCTTCTTAACGGACCTCTCTGTCTTGAACTTGATAGGCCCTGCTGCCCCCCTTGGGTGCCACTCTTTTGATTGATTTTTACTTTCAGGATCAAACTGATACACCCAAGTTTCATCTCCCGTTACGAGTCGCTCAAAAAAACTATCCTCGTTTGCTTCAATCTTGGTCAAAATAGCCAAAGAAAGGTTGGCCCTATGATTCAGCTGGTCTTCTCGCAACGCTTTTGGGACCCAACGTGCTAAAAGCTTGCTCAGGACAAGATTTTCAGTTAGAATTCCAAATGCTGAGCCATGAGAGATTTCACATGCATTGGCAACTTCATCAATAGTAATACGGCGATCTTTATCCACTAGATTCCTCACAAGCTCGACATTTTCTGGGTTAATGGAGGTGGAGGGTCTCCCTTCACGTGGATCATCTTCAACTTCTTCTCTGCCCCCCTTGAAGCGCTTAATCCAGTCGTAAACTACCGCTCTACATGGCGAAGAGTCACCATAAACCTGTTGTAGAGCGTCAATAATCTTAACAGGCTTCCAATCAAGTTTAGTCAGGAATTTAATGTTCGCTCTTATCTCAAAATTTGCCATTTTATGGGTTCAAAAAAGTAACCTTTTTGAAGCACATCTAATACAAAGAGTCTCGACAAATTGAATGACGAATTTTGTAGGAATTGTTCAGAAAACATGAAAGTCGTGTTTGACCCTGTATTTACTTGTACAAAATCGAACATTTCAATAATCTGGCATTTGTCTGAGAACTTTTTGACTCACCTACGTATATATTGCAGTTTTTGCTGGATGCAGGGTGGGGTTCACCGCTGTTGACCTATTTTGCTTCAGTCTTCGATATAGTCCGGGTGACTTGCTTTGGCACAGTTTACACAGGTAGGTACGTAGCCTTGCTCCTTACGGCGGCAGGTTTTTATAGAATGGCCATTGGAGTGGCGGAAATAGCATCTTCGTGGGCTTGGCTTAAATTCCCTGACGAGAAATCTTCGCCATCCCACGTAGACATATTTTGGTAGGCTGTCCAAATCAAATGATATGAAGGATGTATTGGTTGGTACTTTAGCACCGTTAATAATCCTGTGAACCCTGTGGACCTGTGTTACCGAGTATTCGCGTTCGATGAGTTGGGCCTCTGTGTATTGAGCGAAGTCTGGGTGGGGTGTTACCACCACTTTATCACCCGCTAGTTCGGTTAATTGCATTATTTTGTCGGCCTGCTTTTTGGTTCTAACCTCCACCAGAATGCTTCCGTCTGCCTGAGGCGAGAGAGAGGGGAATTGTGGTCTGGGTAACTCGAAAACATTTTCCAAGGTCTTCTACCGGGGTGACCATGCAGCTTTTCATTAGGCTCACTTGGGGGTTTTCTGGTCTTATGATGTAGAATCTCTTAAAAGAGCGGTCGATGAATTGACCTGGGAGTATTTACTTCTTTTAGCAGTTCTGGCAGAGTCTTGGAGGAACGTGCAGTATTGCTGTCCATTGATAGGTAGCTTATGTGCGTTTTTGCGGGGGTTTATTCCTTATCTTGGTGTTATGCCTTGGTTGTTATATGTGTCAATTAGTCCTGGTCTCGATGTCGTAGTAGATCCCACGACGGGTGTTGTACCATTTGCATTTTCTAACTGGGTTCTTTTTGTACCTCTTGTGCTTTAATTAATAATCGTCGACGAACTTGGAGGTAGAGAGAGGGGGATGGGGGATCAGCCTTTTCCACTATAAGCTAGATTCCTTTTGGGTTTTTTTTAGGGAAAAAGAACTTTTAGTACAAAACGGAGGGTACTTAGTCTGCGAACGCACCGTTTAGCCAATTTTCATGAGCAGAAGAGGAGCTTGAAACCCGAAAAAGGTACCAGAGGTTTGGCTTCAAGCAACCATTGAGGATGCCCATTGGCGCAGACAACGGGTCGGTTCCAAACAACACAGTCGGCGTGTAGGAGCGGACGCCGAGCTCTAAGTAGAAGGGCCACAGACATCTCCGCACAGGGGTTAACCTATGCGGATCGTGCAGGACGCATCTTGGTGAGTCGTCATCCTTTGTCAAGTCCCTTCTTGGTTCAAGCTCAATCCCGCGGGCCGAATCCCGACTATGAAGTTCCACCCCTTCTTGGCACCCCCCCCCCCCCACACCAAAAAAAGTGGGGAAGGGAGAGAGACGGATTGGGCTGCAATATTCCGCTGTCGCTTTGGTTGCCGGGGGGGCGAGGGGCATATCGGAGCCAGTCTCAAAGAAACGAGCCCCTCGTGACAATTTACCAGTTCGGGCACGAGCCCAGAGTAGCTCCATTCAGTCATACCAAATGCTTTGAACGGATAGGAAGAGAGTTGGTACAGAAAGGCAGAAAGATGTTAGCAAAGGAAGGAAGAGAGGTTAAGCTGGGGCCGGACGGGGCGCAGAGTCCCGTCAGCACGGCAGCCAGGAAAACAAATCACCGTGCCCCTTACGGGGAACCACCTATTCGAGGTAGTGAGCTAAAATCATACCCCGTCTCCAGCCGTCGCTACCATCCAACCTCGTTTCGTATTGTTTGCAAACTTCTTATCAATCCTTCCTCCAGGTTTTGATGTAGATGGTAAATAGGAGAAGGCCTAATTTGGGCTCTACGGAACGCCGCTAATGACCGATAACCAGTCACAAGCCTGGCCAACCACATAACCCTCTGTCGCCTGTCCGATAGTTTATTTTCTTTCCATGTAGTTACTTCACCTCAAATCCTTAACAATCCCTTGATCATAATCTTCCTGTAGGGTACATCGTACTCTTCCATCATTACCTGACGTAGAATTGAACAAATTCGTTTGACACGACCGCTTTCCTCAACCCATGTTGAAAGTCTCTGATCAAGTTGTTCAACTTTAAGTGTCCTCGAATTTTATTCGCGAAAATTCCCTTTACTAGTTTATTGATTATGGAGGTCATATTTATAGGCTTGGCTACGGCATCCTTTCTTGTGAATGGGAGTCGTCAGTTGATCGTCAATCCAACAACACCTAAATGCTTTCGAGCAACGCATTGCAGATCTCGGTGAAGTGGAGAACTATTTCATCCTTTACCTCTCGCAACACCCGCGCCCAAAAGTCATCCAATCCCAGCAATATGGACGCGTTTAGCTTTCCCGACCTATTTGCCGCATCTTCAGCTGTTGTGATCTTCGATAGTCGTGTACTGGAACCTCGTCATTTCACCCCCATCAGTGAATACCCCAAAGTAGTCATTTAGGGCATTGTTAATTTCAAAGTTCGAGTTTCTTAGGACCCTCATCATGGCCTATCAGTGAGGAGATATACTAGAGTACTTACTAACTCAGCTATTCACATATGCAAAAAATATACTGTGGGTCTTCAGAAGTACACATGATCTCCCTCGTCCCACTTTGACTCCCAGATCGGCGCCTTTACTCAACGACAGAGCGATGGGTACCTCCCCTGGTCATGAGGGCTGCGAATCTTCGTCTACAACTTCTACCCCACTTTTATCCATATGATGTCTCTTGTGATTTCTCTGGTGCAATGTAAGGCTGACCTGGTCCCTTAACCCATTTCAGTGGCGGAACCAGGCCTGTCAATGAACTAGTTCTTAAAGCAACGCCATTTGACAATAGTATCTTGGCCGTCCAGTGGAACCGTCACCGAGAGCACAGTTCTGAGTTTGTTTGAGCCCGCGCTCCTCAAATCCAAATTCATGATCCAGGGACCTTCCGCCTCAGACGAGAAAACACTGAGAGCGAACATTAAGATATACTGACCTGTATGATGTTGTGGTGGAGAGAGGAATCGACGAGTGTCTGGTTAATGGAGGCCATCGGTCCTGAGTCTGCGCCCTCTCCCAGCCCCAGGCTCGGCGACCCCAGAGGAGGACTGTTCACTTCTGTCGAGGAAGGAAAATAAATCGTGAGACAGAGGAAGATCCTCCCTGAGGTGCCCCATTCAATCGCCCGCAGGGGCAGGATCCCGGATGCTAAGAATGACATGCCGAACCACCATATGCAGGAGACCGAATCACTACTTCCAAATCCTTAGGGAATTTCTGGGTACGAACGTGCTTCAGGAAAGACTCTGAAACAACCCCTCAAGGGAAGTCTTGCCCAAACAAAGCATCATGATTCCAAATAGCTCAGCTTCCCGCAGATACGAACACAATCTAAGAGTACGATATCACCCCAACATGGGGTTGAGGGAGGGGAGAGGCACACTCGCCAAAATAACCCAACACACCAGTCCAGCTCCCAGATGCATCTTCTCGCTATTTGACCTCAAGATCCAAATACTGGTCCGGGTTCTAACTCTGGCTACCACAGACTCCATCAATGTAGACATAGAGGGGGCAGATTAAATCTAAAATTAAAGGGCTCTAACAGAGGGGAGTAGCAAAGGGTCACTCCTTATGAACATTTGTACTGGGCTGGATACTAGTTCATTTCCAAAGTCTAGGACCAAGTGAGTAAAAAGAACCCAGGAACTCCTGGATACAAAGTCCGAACCAAGTAAAAAGGGTTAAAGAGCGTTAAAGACCAGGGACTGCGTACATCCGGACATGGACTCAGAAGTACCAACATCGAGCCCCCTAGAGGTATAAAAAAAAGATGCAGAGACCATAATATCTGGTACAAAACCGAATCTCGATGGCGGATTCGAACCTATCAAACGAGCGCTGAGGCCGGTTGGGAGATACAGCCGACTTGATCGGGGTTCGTCGACACACTACCGGCAGACCAGGGTTGCCAGAAGGCTTTTGTGAACAGTAACAAATTTCAATATAAAAAAGTAACAAATTGAACGAAAAGGTAACAAATTTTAAAAATTACTAAATAAATGAGATATTATTAATGTCATTCCAAAAAATGTTTACTAACCTTTTAAAAAGTAGTTTCTTCTTCAGTGTTGCTGTTGTATAAGTTTGCCTGTGTCATTAGTTTAATTAATCCTTGGGATGACTTCCATTTTGTGCAATTAGTGTCAGTAAGTCAACTCTTAGAATATAAAAGAGCATTCAGTGTTTCTGTTTTCAATAATGATCTGTTTTTCACTTTAATTTATTTAATAGTGAAAATATTCTTTCAGTACAGGCCGAAGAATGAGGTAATGCTAGTAGGCTCAACATTAATTTTGACAATAAGGGATATCGATGTTCATCATCACATTTTTCTTTTGAAACGCTATACCAAAACTTCTCTGGCTCTTTTTCAGTATTACGTCGTGTCTTCTAAGGTGAGCTCTCGCCATTCGGCGTTTAATGTTTCATATTCTTCCTCTAATATAATATTAGGAAACTTTAAGGCAAGACAAATAATAGACTGATATGCAAAATCTTTCTAGGATCAATATTAGTAAACTTCTGAGAATCTTTGTACTCATTAAGACGCCTGAGGCTATTTGAAAGGTATGAATAGATATTTTGACCCAAATCTTCTAACTCGTTTGGAAGTTCTAAGAACGCCTTAGACGCACACAGGTACATTGAATGACACACGCAACCCTGAACATATAATGCCGGGACCTTTTCCTTTAGTAGATGTTGAACACCATCATTACACTCTCATTGTCGCTTGCAAATCCGATAAGATTATGGAAGGAAATACCACGTTTTGGGAAAAAAATAGTCAATGAATTAAAAATTCCTTGAGTATTCCAATCTGTTACCTCAATTAGAGATAAAAATTTATCCACAGTTTTTTGCACATCGGGATCCTAGTATCTGGTTAACAGAACAAGTTGTTTAGTTGTGGAAACATCAGTAGTTTCATCAATAACCAACGAAAATTTTGTCTTATTTACTGTTAAAATGAGCTCCTTTAAATAAGGCTTACCAAAGACTGCACGAAAAGCACCAGTACCTTTAGTTCGGCGGCATTTATAGTCTTTGTTAATTGAAGAATCTTCGCAGACATTAGCGACCAGTCCTGGTAAATAATCCAAAATGAATATGGGTAACTTGTGCTCAGCTACAAAGGCACAAAGTTTTAATTCAGCTGAACAACTTTGTTTGAATGAAGCGATGACGTAGTGGGTTGTATAAAGTCGGTTAATTTGGAGCATTTGTTAACACTATGTATACTTCTTTTATGCTTTTCTGTATTCGCATGTCTTTCAACTTGTGTTATTCCACCAGCTAGTTCACAATTGCAAAATGTTTCGATTTTTTTCTTTTCTGGTGTATTGTTTTTATCACTTTCACTATCATATAATTCTCTTCTTTGCACATCGCAAGCCAACTCAGTTAATAAATACTACGGTATTATTACAACAATGCGGCGGTGCAGTTTCTGGAACAAACAGCACAAGTTTTGAACATGAACGATACACGTTTGAAACAGTTCTTATATTTTATTGTTCATCTAATGTAACAGCTATTGGTATTTAAATTAACTTTAGAAATTGAAATAATAACAACTTGTGATGAGGTTGTAACAAAATTTGAAAATACAAGCAAAGGGGAACACTTTTGTTACGAACGTAACACTTCTGGCAATCCTGCGGCAGACTGGCACTGGCGTCTGCCGGGACGAGCCTCTCGCGACAGACTAAACGCACGCACTAACATATTTACACACATACGTACACCATTCCTGTCTCAAATATGTGTGGTTGGTGTTTTACGCAAATAATAATATCTTAAGGCAGGTTCGGCGTCGTACATAATTGTGAAGGTTTTCCACCTATTCTTCTTACACGTCCATACATCAGAACTTTCAGTGACAACCTCATTCACACTATAAACATCTCTTAGTCGTTCCGCCTCACTCTAGCCACCTTTCGCACACAAATCATTTCTCTCAAGTTGTTTTTGCACTGCTCTATCTCGAGATCTTTCCTTTCCTACCATAGACTCACTCCCATACAATGTAAAACGTTAGCACCAACACACTTTCATGAAACTTCTGGCAACCTTATACACTCAAACATTCCCTAACGTTCTAATCATCCCCAGACTTCCCTAACATTGGAAACCGTATTGTAGCAAACTGCTTCTTCTATACTACTATCACAATGTATCCTAGATACCTAAAACTTCACACGTGTTCTCACCCCCTCCCAATACCATTCATTGCCTTACTCTTTTCTGCATTCACTTTTAGGCCCCTCCTCTCTTACACCCAGCCAAAGACTTTAATCAACGTTTCCAAATCCATCTCACCCTCAGCTATCAACACCAGGACATCGCCATATATCATACCAACATCGGGTCTTTTCTGTTTGGCGGCAGGTGGATCTTTTGCACCAAATTTTCGGCAATAATGCAGTTTTGAGTGCTGAATGCGAATATAACATTTCCTTTTTGGAGAAATGAAAGGAAGTATCTAAAAAAAAGAAATTTCAAACTGTAAATTTTGGTTTGTCCGATACATTTTGAAAAAAAAACGAAATGGAAATGAAACGCACTTAAACTGTCATATAATTTCCCAATATTATTGTTCACTCCCTTTATTATTTCTTCAGACATTCATTTGTATTTAGATATAAGTATCCCATAATATTTTTTGACACAAATTTTCATTTATATTGCGTTTTGGCCACATAAATTCACATAGGTAGGAATCGAGCATCTCACGGTGGGTACCGCCATGTTCCACCTTTTTGGAGTAAATTTAAGGAGACTGCTCGTGGGGGGTTTAGCACTGCGGAGGGACCCCCTACGATGATCCTGAGTTTCAATCAATTGGGGGGGGGGCTCTGGGGGGCACAGCCCCCCAGTATATAATCATAATTGTTTATAGAATAATGTTCTAAACTAGTGTGCATTATTTTTTTTTATTTATACTTCTTTTCGTTTCTCCAAAAAATAAATGTTATATTGGTATTCAGCACTCAAAATTGCATCGTTGGCGAAAATTTGGTAGAAAAGATCCGCCTGCCACCAAACAGAAAAGATCCCCAACATCGATTGAACCGATACTCTCATCACTCCTCATCAATCTCACACCCTAGTTCTCTCCTACTCCATCCATAAAAATATTAAACATCAATGGCGACATCACACAACCTTGTCCACCACCCCACCCACACCCCCGCGACACTCGGGTCATCACCCTAACGTGCGCTTTACTTCCAACCTATTCTTCACACCACCCACGCAATATAGTCTTAGCACCTACCATAATGCTTTCTTCAAATCCACGAATCCAGTATACATTTTTACACTTCATCTTTTGTCTTTTCAGCGTCGCTGTTTCGATGCAAATACATACTTTATCTACACACACACTATCCGGTATAACCCTCCACTCCGACCTTGTTCACCCACTATCAATCCCTGTTATCCTTTTTAACACCCAATCAGAATTTTTCCATTCACTTTACCCACAACACTCAACAGGCTTATCCACCCCACCCTGCACTTCTTGCATTCGCCTTTCTCCCTTACACGACAGTCTATTACTGCACTCTTCCACCTTCAAATGACTTACAATACAACCACCAAACACATTCTAATACATAATCAGCCCCCATTTTTAACACGAGCGATTATATCATCCACTCCAGCTAGCTTCCTATTTTTCATCCTCTCTTTGCACCTTCAACCTTTAGTCCGTTGACGAAGTTTCCTCGACATCGACCTTTGACCTCCTCATTGGGCACAGGTACTCTGCCATTCTTCTCCTTGATGTTCACTCAGCTCTTCTTCCCTCTGCTTCCTCATCGCCTCCTCTTTCATCCCAGAATAGCTTCCTGTCCCCATCCGGATCTTCATTCATCTTTCCTCCAAATGCTTCATTTTCTCCTTTCTTACTCTTTTGTATCACTTCTTTCATTTTCCTTCTATCCATTCAGCCGCAACACCCTGTGATTCTCATCTACGCTATAAGTATTTGCAGGTAGGTAGGCCTCATTATGCGTTCCACTACACGCTTCCCTTTGTCAATCTGCATTTTACTTCCTCTTTCCAGTTCTGTCTGTCCCTACCCCCACCCCCTTGCACTACCTACTACAACTTCTTTGAATTTGTTCCGCATTTTTAATATTTCCCTCCTTGTACTTAATTCCTCTCTTCTACTATCAATCGTTCTTACATCATACACGGACAAACATATATTTATTATTATTATTGTCAGAGAGAGAGAGAGAGAGAGAGAGAGAGAGAGAGAGAGAGAGAGAGAGAGAGAGAGAGAGAGAGAGAGAGAGAGAGAGAGAGAGAGAGAGAGAGAGAGAGAGAGAGACGCGTAGGACAGAAAGGACCCGCGATCGGCTTCTTTTGAGGTCACTTGCGTTCGATAACACGACCTATAGCGAGCCTAATCGTAACAACGAGAGGTTCAGCGAGATGGTGTGAGGGTTTAAATTCACTTCCGGTCCCCCTGTATATAGATAAAGCAAAATCCTCCTTCCGGCGCCTCTGTAACTTTCACTTCCGGGGCTCCGTATAAAAAGTAAAGCATTGAATGCCTGGGTAAATTAGTGTTCTGCTAAGATGAGAAGTCGCATAAAGTCAGGCCTGCAGGCTCTGATTGCTGGCCGAGCGTAAGCGGGAATTAAGTTGAGATAATTGTTAAATATTAACTAAAACATTCATTGCCTTCTGAATAATTCCGTACTTAAACTAGACCCGGCCATAATTTTTAGTTGCGTGCGACTCCACATCTCACTATGACGGCCGGTCGGTTCCCGTTTATCTTTTTTTGGTTTTTGTAATAACATGTAACTATTCAGGCGATTCTAACAAAATTTGAAACCCTTATGTTGTTTTACATTCTCTTTCGAATGGTATAATTGCAAAAGTCCTATCAAGGTTATCCCGGGAATTACTTTGTTTTGGCAATAACAACTTTTCGGCCGATACTCTGTAGACTAGACAAGACTAGGCTATACTCTGCTAGGCAAGCCTAGAATAGGCTATGCTATGCTAGTCTATTATAGGTTAGGCTATACTGTGCTAAGCTATGCTAAGATATAATGTACAAGGGTAATATATACTATGCTAATTTAGGATATAAAAGCTATGCTAGGAGAGCATATAGTATGTTAACCTAGCAAATAATAAATTATGCTTGACTAGAGTATAATAGTATAGTATAGGCTATACATGTCTAGGATAGTTAATGCTAGGTTATGCTTTGCTAGGCTAAGCTATACTAGGCTAGGCAGGGTATGAAAGGCTATACTAGGCTAGGCTACGCTATGGTATGCTAGGTTAGTCTATGATATACTAAGCTATGCTACACTAGGCTAGTCTTCGCTATACCAGGCAAAGATAAGCGAGGCTTTGCTAGGGTAGGCTATGTTATGTATGATATAGTATACTATACTAACTAGGGTAGGGTAGGGTAAAGTAGGCCACGGTATACTAGGCTGGGCTCTAGTGAACTAGACTATGCTAGGCTATACTAGACTAAGGTAAGCTAAGCTAGGCTAGGTTATACTCTGATAGGCAGGCTAGGCTATACTTTGATAAGCTAAGTTAGGTTAGGATACACTGTGATAGGCTCAGGTATAATATACTAAGCTATGTTATTCTAATATATACTATGCAAGTCTATACTAGGCTAGGCTAAGGTAAACTATGCTATTCTAGGCCATTCTATCCTATGATATACTAGGCTGGGTTATACAAGGGTATGCTATGCTATGCAAGGCTATGCTGGACTATGGTTGGGTGTGCTATGCCAAGATATAATCATGGTAGAATAGGATAGGATATACTATGCTAAGCTAGGCTATACTAGTTTAGACTATGCTAGGCTAGGTTAACTATGCATGTAAGCACCACTATGTCAGTCGGTCCACGTTTTGCTTTTTTTTTAATATTATAACAATTCAGCCAATTCTAACGAAATTTGAAACCCTTATGTTGTTTTACATTCTCTTTCGAATGATATAATCACCAAAGTCTTCCCAAGGTTAGCCAGGGAATTATATTATTTTGGCAATAACATCATAAGTATTCGGCAGATTATAACGAAATTTGAAACCCTAACATTGGTTTACATTCTCTTTCATATGATATAATTGCAAAGGCCTCCCAAGGTTAGCCAGGGAATTATTTTCTTTTGGCAGTAACATAATAACTATTCCGATCATTCTAACGAAATTTGAAAACCTAATGTTGTTTTACATTATATTTCGAATGATATAATTGCCAAAGTCCTCCCAAGGTTAGCCATGGAATTATTTTGTCTTGGCAATAACATCATAACTATTCGGCTGATTCTAACGAGATTTGAAACTCTTATATTGTTTTACATTCCCTTTCAAATAATATAATTGCCAAAGTCCCCCCAAGGTTAGCCAGGGAATTAGTTTTTTGGAGCAATAACATCATAACTATTCGGCCGATTCTAACGAAATTTTATCCCTTAATGTGTTTACATTCTCTTTCGAATGATGGAATTTCGAAGGTTCTCCCAAGGTTACTCCGAGAATTATTGAAAGTTTTCAAAGTCGTAAGGACATAAATCAGAATAAGTGAGGGCACGCGACTTTTTGGTCAGCAGACCTTGTTCTAATATGACCCAGTGCCCTGATCGCTTGCATTATCCTTATGAGTGTCTATTTCGTCTCTCTTTAAAGCTTCTTTCTCTCGGCCTCCCATACCCGAAGATCCCGAAGACAAGAAAAGAGGAAATAGAAAATAACGAGAAAAGATCTCTCAGGCTCAGCTTCCTCTCCGGGCAAATACTCTCTCGATCCCTACTTTCGAGGCTGACTGTGGTTACTGGAATACAGGTTGTATTTTCCGTCATAACTTTGAACAGGCCGAGTACGAATCGGCCTTAAGTGCAAACCCAACCCGTGCTTTTGGAAAGTACTCAAGCTCAGTGCACCTCTCGAGCAGCCGAATCTTTGGGTGGCGGATCCACCCGGAATTGTTGTCGGTCGTGTGCGGCCGAGTGTGTATACCTTGATTTATCTTACATGTCCATTATTTTATTTTGATTTATCTTTCATGTCCAGTATTTTATTTGTGTTTGTACACTAGTAAAGCTTATTTTGTTTCACCCAGTTTGATATACAGGACCTTCTAGATAGTTGAATTAATGCTGCCAAGTATAATTAGTCACTCTTAGAGATATATTGAAACCCAAAGTTCAATTGCATTATTCGAGGGCAAGGCTCAACTGCAGAGTTGCCCTGCGTGCTATCGCTAGCCAACCGTTCCGAGAGACGGAAAGCAAACGGAGGTCAGAAGATCTAACCTGACCTACGACAATTACCATAATTATTATTATCATTTTCATTATTATACTATTATCATTATTATTTTATTATTATTATCATTGTTATTATTAGTAGTAGTATATACAAACAATTTATGAGTATTATTATAACTAAAAAGAGAAAACCAAGGAAGAATATTTCGCCCAGGCAAGGGAGCTCATCTGGCAGATTTAACAAATCTCCCTTCCTCTCTCTCTCTCTCTCACACACACACACACACACACACACACACACACACACACACAAGCGCGCACGCAAAAACGCACACATAAAACAACTGAGATACTCCCCTCTATTTGTACCCCAATTTCCCCCTCCCCTTCCCCTAACTCAACTTCGTCGTTGCAATCCGAGAATATCCCTCCCCCCGCCTCTCCCTAAAATACTTAAAAATTTGACCACCCCCCCTCCTAAAGCAACGCAGTTAGGCGGACAAAAGAATAGAACAAAAGAGTTAAAAAAAAAGCAATATCGGATCAACAACAATATTTATGACTTCTAAAATGACACCCCACACATACACACACAGCAATACGCAAATGCACACTTACACGATTCCCAACAAGTAGGTATACACGGGCGTACGCAAAGAGAAAAGAAAGATCCTTCCGGGACAAGGATAATTCGAGGTTCTTTCACCATTGCTGTCATTTATTTAAGAGAGGAAACCAACGAGAACAGGGTTCAACAAAGTGGTGAAATTGGGAGAAGCGAAAATGTTCGGAACAGAGCACGAGCAGAGAAGAGGAAATTAGTTGCGAGAGAGGGACGGGGGAAGGGGAGTAACTCTCCTGAGGGTAAAGCTCACAGCGTTACAAGGGGGTACCATCTTAACGTGGAGTCGTAACTCGAGCAACGGTGACAAGTTTGGGAGAAGTGTCCCCACCCCCCTAATTAATACCTCCTTTGGATTATGTTCCTCGCGACCCCCACAAGGTCCTAATTCCACCACTTGGATAACAATCCTACTCTCTCTGGAGGCTTTCAATAGTATGGCATCAACAGCACCGGTTGCCATGGATACGCAAGAAGACTCTCCCTGAATATCCCGCACTACCGATTGTCAATGATACGCAAGAGGATCTCAGGGAACGTCCCTGCACCTACGATTGTCATGGATACACAAGAGGATCTCACTGAACGTCCCTGTACCTCCAATTGTCATGGATACGCAAGAGGATCTCAGTGAACGTCCCTGCACCTACGATTGTCATGGATACGCAAGAGGATCTCAGTGAACGTCCCTGTACTTCCAATTGCCATGGATACGCAAGAGGATCTCAGGGAACGTCCCTGTACCTCCAATTGTCATGGATACGCAAGAGGATCTCAGGGAACGTCCCTGTACCTCCAATTGTCATGGATACGCAAGAGGATCTCAGTGAACGTCCCTGCACCTACGATTGTCATGGATACACAAGAGGATCTCACTGAACGTCCCTGTACCTCCAATTGTCATGGATACGCAAGAGGATCTCACTGAACGTCCCTGTACCTCCAATTGTCATGGATACGCAAGAGGATCTCAGTGAACGTCCCTGAACTACGATTGTCATGAATATATAGAGGGACATCTAGGAACACGCCCTAGATTAACATGGATTCGCAGGGGAGTCGTTACCCTGAATATACAGGAAAAAAAATCTCCGCACCATCGTCATAGCACTGGTTGCCATCGATAAGCGGGAGGAGAATCTAGGAATGTTCCCATGCCACCGTTTGCAATGGATATATAGAGGTAACAGAATGTCCCTGGTGTTTAGGTTGTCATGGATACGTAGAAAGCCTATCTATGAAAGTAATCATGACACTCTCCTTGAGAATGTGAGATATAGCATGGGTAATAATGCAATGCCATCATGAAGATTGCGTACTCGCTCAGCCACAACGCCTACAGGATAATCTGCGGGTATATATCTTCTACACACCTTCTCTCTTCTTCAATTTCCCTCCACTTACTTTAGATGGCACTGGTTGCTATTAATACGAAGGAGACACCAGTGAGCGTCCAAGCGTCACCGTTTGCCATGGCTTTGTGGTAGGAACATACGTGAACGTCCTAGAATTACCTGTTGCCATAAATCCAAAATATCTCTATAACACCGGTTGCCGTGGATATGCACGAACATCCGTGAAGACCACCTTGACACTGGTCTCCATGGATACGCAGGGACATCCGTGAACGGTTTCGTAGCATGCGTTGCCATGGATAGGCAGGGTGAACATCTGTGAACGATCCCGTGGCAGTGATTTCCATGGCTGCCTAAAACGAACAATTACAATATCCTATGGCAATGGTTGTCATGGATACGTGAACATATCCATGGCCCCTGTAGGCATAAATACACTAGAGGAACATCCAGGAATGTTCCCATGACAGTTTGCCAAGGAACATAACAGGAACATGTAATTCTCCTCGTTGTCATGGGCACGCAGGAGGGAGACGCGTGGAAGTCCCTGTGGTGACAGTTGATATGGCATTGCTGGTGAGAACCTCCCTAACCTTTTTGTAGCACCAGTTGTCATGTATATGAAGTGAGAGCATTCCTGAACGTCCTCATATCAGCGGTTGGCATGTATACGCTGGAGAATCATTCCTGAACGTCTTCAAGATGCTAGTTACCATGGACACCGCATGAAGAAAATCCATGAACACACGTGGCACAGGGCGGCATAGATGCGAACCACGAACATCCGTGAACGTCTTAATGACACCGGTTGCTATAGATATGCAAGAAGAACAATCTTCAATGCCCCTTTCACCTAAGCAGGAAGAACGTATGTGACTTATTCTAGCACCAGTTTTCCTTTATACCAAGAAAGAAAATCAGTGAACGTTTCTCTTGTTACCGGTTGCCACGGATAAGGAAGAAGAACGTCCATAAAGATTCCCTTGGTAGTGATTACCATGGATACGCAGGAACAGCCATGAATAACCACCTGGCATCGGTTGCCATAGATGTGCACTAACTTGTATAAACGTCTCCACTCTACGTGGCATCTGCTCGCTATGGATATGTACGAGGAACGTACACTGACGTCCTCGTGGCACCTGGTTGCCATGGATACAAGGGAGGATATCCGTGAACTTCATAGTACTGGCTGCGAAAGATACACTGGGGAACACCTGTAATGTCCTCGTGGCTATGGCTCCCATGGAAACGGGAGGACCAATACGTTTGTTCTCTCCTAAACACCTGGAAGAACAGTACGCCCTTACAGCCCCAGTACCTCCGGTAGTCTCAAACGAGATTACGTCTATCTGGGACGCCAATTTTACCCCTATTCACTCCTTTCTTTACGAGCCACTTCTCTCCTATTTTTAATAACTGACGAAAAGTTGTGCAGGCTGGTCGCCGACCTGCTTCGTCTACTCATTCCGAGTTGGAGACTGGAGGGAAAGCAGTGGGATATTTAAGACGCCCGCTGTCATCCCACCTTTTCTCCAGCAACGGGATGTCAGATGTAACACGAAAACCATGCTGCAGCTGACATCTTGAGGATTACGAGCGCCCCCGCCCCCACAGGAAGATCTGCGGTGCTATATCTTCCACTCATTTTCACTTCTTCCATCTTCACTTTTTTTACAAATCACTCCTTACGAACTTTCTTTGTTTTGCCGATGCCCTGAACGTGACCGAATACTGAACAATGACGTTGCTCAAACACGTCACCAACGCCTGGCCCGACCTCACACCACATTATTTTGGGAGGTGGAGGGGTCGTTGTTGTTAATAGGTTAGTGGTACGTTATGGGAAAATAAAAAGTATTGGAAAGTTTTAAAAAGCAAGAGAAAGTCAAAAAGTATTGGAAAGTTAAAAAGTATGAGAAAATAAAAAGGTATGGGAAAGTAAAAAGTATGGAAAGTTAAAAAGTACGGGAAAGTAAAAAGTATGGAAAAGTTTAAAAAGCTATTGGAAAGTCAAAAAGTATTGGAAAGTTTAAAAAAGTATGGGAAAGTAAAACAGTATTGGAGTTTTTAAAAGCATGGGAAAGTAAAAAGTATTGGAAAGTTAAAATGTATGGAAAATTAAAAAAGTATGGGAAAGTAAAAAGTATTCGAAAGTTTAAAAAGTATGGGAAAGTTTTAAAAGGTATTGGAAAGTTAAAAAGTATTGGAGTTTTAAAAGTATGAGAAAGAAAAATGAGAAAGTAAAAAAGTATCGGAAAGAAAAGTATGAGAAAGTAAAAAGTATTTGAATTCTAAAAGTATGAAAATTAAAAAGTATTGGAATGTTTAAAAGTCTAGGAATGTAAAAAAATATTGGGAAGTTAAAAGTATGGGAAAGTAAAAAAGTATTGCGAAGCTTTAAAAAAGCATGGGAAAGTAAAAAAGTATTGCAAAGTTTTAAAAAGCATGGGAAAGTAAAAAGTATTTGAAAGTAAAAAGTATAGGAAAGTTTAAACAACTATGGGAAAGTAAAATAGTATGTGAAAGTAAAAAGTATTGGATAAAAAGTATTGGACAGTTAAAAAGTATGGGAAAGTAAAAAGTATTGGCGTTTTAAAAAGTATAGGAAAGTAAAAAGTAATATTTTCTTAAAGTATGGGAAGGTAAAAAGGTATTTGAAAGTTGAAAATACTAGAAATTAAAAAGTATTGGAAAGTAAAAAGTATGGGAAAGTAAAAAAGCATTGGAAAGTTTTAAAAAGTATAGGAAAGTTTAAAAGTATTGGAAAGTAAAAGTAATTTAAAAGTTTTAAAAAGTATGGGAAAATAAAAAATATTGGAAAGTAAAAAGTAATATTTTTTAAAAGTATGGGAAGGTAAAAAGGTATTTGAAAGTTGAAAATAATAGAAATTAAAAAGTATTGGAAAGTATAAAGTATAGGAAAGTTAAAAAGTATGGGAAAGTAAAAAAGCATTGGAAAGTTTTAAAAAGTATAGGAAAGTTTAAAAGTATTGGAAAGTAGAAGTAATGAATTTTTTTTAAAGTATGGGAAAATAAAAAAGTATTGGAAAGTTTTAAAAAAATATGAGTAAAAAAGTATGGGAAAGAAAAAGTATGAGAAAGTGAAAAGTATTTGAAAGTTGATAATAGAAATTAAAAAGTATTGGGAAGTAAAAAGTATTGGAAAGTTAAAAGTATGTGAAAGTAAAAAGTATTAGAAAATTCAAAAAGTATGATAAAATAAAAAAGTATGGTCAAGAAAAAATATGGGAAAGTAAAAAAGTATTGAGAAGTTAAAAGTATGAGAAGGTAAAAAGTATTGAAAAGTTTTAAAAAGTATGGGAAAGTTGAAAAAGTATGGCAAAGTAAAAAGTATGGAAAGTAAATAAAATTATGAAAGTAAAGAAGTATGGGGGAGTAAAAGGTATGGGAAAGTAAAAAAAAAGAAGAAGTGGATTAACGGTTAGTTCAAGTAGCCATTTGGAAGCTGTACAGATCACCTGTGCGTGCTTCTGGTTCGCAACCGAAACAGAGAGAGCAGTAAACATGAGAGGTGCAGACAGGGTCGGGTCAAAGGTCGGATGACCCGACTGACCCAGAGTGCCAGGGAGCCTCGACCAACGTGAGAGAAAGACCGATCGGGGAATAAATAGACTGTTCACCCCTCTTATATCTATTGTCAAATAGCGTTCCCGCATTCATAATTAGAAAAAAAAAGTTAAATAATAATCTGATTATTGATCGGGAATAAAAGGAAATGCCATCTCGTTACTATAGCAATGGTTAGCCACTCCCACTTGGTAGGGGGCGTGGCCACGCCTGGGTGACGCTCCTCCCCCCACACCAAGCAAGTGTCTGTACACAATACACCCATCTCCTTGGGCTATTTTGACGTTCTCTCCTGTCGTCCTGGGATTCGGGGGGGGGGGGGGGGTATACTAGAGGAGGGGAACTGTTTTGTACGGCTCCGGTTTCAGCTCCGGCTCCGCTCTATTTTGAAAAGTGAAGAGAGACAGACAGCCTTGATAAGAGCTCTCGCTCACCTAGTGGATTTCTGACGTCGAGGCGGGCGTTACGAATTGACCACCCATTGGGCGGATATGCTGATACTTAGCTTCGCGAGAATGGGTAGCTCCACGCGCATCAACATGCTTAGAGCGTCACAACACCGCTGTCATTTCCCCACCCGCCTTCACGAAGAATTCCCCCATCGCTGGTTGGTAAGGACACCCCCCCCTCCCGCAGAATACGACGTGGACACCCCAACCCCCAGAGTAGACGCGGCACCAGTTGCCTTCTGGATCACCCGCGATTGTCAGTCTGATTTTTATGTGGCTCTCATTATCCGGTAAGGGGATCCAGTCTACGATGCGAGGGATGAAGGGCGATAACTAGCTACCAACAATTTTAATTTAGGCGCATTAAAACACCCATTCTGGTATTAAAGGGATGGTATTTTTAGACTGCGAGTCTATAAGTTACTATGTCTGTCGATCGGATGGTAACTATTTTACTCCCCGATGAGGTTTTGAAGGTCGTAAGGTGGGAATGGTTGGGGGACGCTGCGCATCCAGCTAAGGCAAGTGACTATTATATTCAGTAGACGAATCTTAGAGTGTGAAGGTTCATCGTTAACGTGGCTAACCATTGCTATGGTAACAGCCTCATACCACGGATGCGTACAAACCATTTCTATGGTAACATCAGATTATAGATGCGTACAAACCGTTCCTATGGTAACAAAATGAGACCACGGATTGGTACAAACTATTGCTATGGTAACATCACACCACGGATGCGTACAAATCATTGCTCTGGTAACAACATCAGATTACAGATGCGTACAAACCATCGCTATGGCAACAACATCAGATTATAGATGCGTACAAACCATTGCTATGGTGAGAGCATCATACCACGGATGAGTACAAACCATTGCTATGGCAACAGCATCAAACCACAGATGCGTACAAACCATTGTTATGGTAACAGCGTCATATCACGGATGCGTACAAACCATTGCTATGGTAACAGCATCACACCACGGCTGCGTACAAATCATTGCTATGGTAACAGCATACCACGGATGCGTGCAAACCATTGTTATGCGTATAATTAACCTTTTGACCAATGAATTTTCATTTACCCCCCCCCCCCCCAACCACGCATATATCTTCAGCTTCAGCCATTTTACTAAAAGAGAGTTTAATAAATGTATAAGCGCTATTTAAAGGCTATTTCAAGAAATAAGAAAAGATCAACTCAGAAATAATAGACTATCAAAATAGTTTGTCAATATCGATACATATTTTTTGGGGGAAAAGTCACCCTCAAAAGGGTATTGGTAACTCAAGGGAGGGTAACTCAAATAGATGTCATCCCAGTGGCGCCAAAACATCAGTTGTGAATCCGATTGAAGAAGTCGGAATAGAATCTTGACTCTGGTAAATAATGACGACATAGCCATTTAATTCTTTACAAATTCCAACTTAGAAAAGAGACCCCTCGGAACAATAAAACAATGACGTCACGACGCCCTTCCCTCGGAGCCATAACCACGAGTTGCTCTCCTCATCTAAATCTCTCCGACCCCCGAGAAGTTTACTCATTCTACGTACCATTCGTGCATTATCTCTCCCACTAATTTCACCATCGTTTTCTCCTTTATCTTTTTTTTATATAAATGACAACTACGCATCGCGTAAACTTCCTACGTCACGATGGCCGCCTCGAACCTCGGTGAGGAAACGCAATTCGGACGGGCGCGATGACACATGGTACAGACGGCGTCGCAACATCAAATTTACTTTCTAAAGAAAGGGGCCGGTGGAGAAGCCACTTAAGTTTCCAAGTGCAATGACTTAGTCCGTAATTTATAACCCCCCCTCCCCCAGCTACTTCCTATGTAGCCCAAGTAAGAGGATTAATAAATAGCCATACCTGAAAACGGTTGACTACTTAAACAAGATGGGTTTTATAGAGCCACATATTTATTTTACTTTCACTTAGCATACAAATTTTAGATGATAAAATTTACGTTAAATATCTACTTGTCATTTGTGCATACAGCCGTAGTACAACATATAGTACCACATGGCTCGCTTACGGCATGGGGGGGCCAGTTTGAGCATCCTTGATTTAGAAGATGTTTATCGTCTATTGCGGGACATCTCCAACGCTGGTTTAAACTTCTTCAAACGTTTCAGGCATTTCTTCAACCAATAAGTTTCACCACGATTTTTTTAAGTGCAACTGTCTTGGCTTTTTCCACATCAAACATCAAAAAATAGCTTCATGGTGTGCCCATTTGATTTTACCATAACTACGATGTACTTAACTACATTAAGTACATCGGTTTCTATTACGAAAAAGATTAAAAGAGATCAAGTTTGAAAAATTCAGCCTTACTTTTCTCGTCAAAGGCATCGCTAGATACTACCACAACACCAAAGTATCCCTAGCATAAAAAAAGGGGTATCAAAGCACAAGAACTACAGTTATTGCATTATACACTTTTTACCCACGCACCCATGCGATGAGAATGCTGAAAGCGATAATGATGATAAAGGAAACCATCATAAAGATAATTCAAATGGGCGCTAATAATAATTATCTTGACGATGCAATGTTATTATCGGGCGTTTTCGCCTTAATTGAGCTCAGTATGTACCCGCGACACAATGAAAGTGAACTAATTCCCACCATAAAACACTCGTAATGTGGGGTAATACGGACACTTTAGTAATATATATATATACATATATATATATATATATATATATATATATATATATATATATATATATATATATATATATATATATATATACATATATATATATATATATATATATATATATATATATATATATATATATATATATATATATATAAATATATATATACTAGAAAATAACTTAATAATTAAAGAGTTCCGGAAATTACCTAGTTATAATAAAATATTAGTGGCGGATCTTAATGAAAATGGGCGAAGAGTTGTCGATATGACATATCTTCTCATTGAAACCCCATCCAAGAGTTCGAATCCTGCTGAGAAGTAAACCAAAAGATCCTCTATTAAAAAGGTGGTGTCGGATCTTCAGTAAATGGCCAGGAACTTTGTGGATTACGAAATAAATATAATCTCAGTGGAATCAAATGAATCCTCTGCACACGATCGACCTTTCTCCACTCTGAGAAATGATCCGACGATAATTTTGTGATCATAAACAAATAAAATCGTCAATAAACATAAGTGTGATTCGTGTCAGCATACAAACACCTCAACAAAATCCTCCGTCACCAAAAATACTACTCTGATCCATCCTCCTAAATAAACTTCAATGGGTTCTGGCACCATATAACCTCTTCTAAGATCCGTTGCCATAACAACTTCGCTAGGATCTGCCACGATAAAACTTCAACCGAGTTTTTCTCGGGGGGCAGTGGACACTAACGCTCACCAATATAATTAAAAAGTTCCATTTGCGTGGATTGCTACAATCCACACATAAATATAATTAAAAAGTCACATTTGCGCGGACTGCTACAATCCACACATAAATTCAAATTGTATAGGATAAACTTCTCCCCACAAATTAATAAATACCCATCAAATATATTTTACCTGCGGACAACCATTTCGTGGATACAATAAAAAAATCTTACAAATTTATAAGAAAACACAAATCTAGGAAATAAGTGACTCAATGAGGCCTCGCTGTACCGTCCTGCTCGCCGGCGCTTAATTCTTGAAATAAGAGAATACACCAGTATAAATCTGATAACGCCGATGTATGGCGCCGTTTAACAATCAGGATGGGCTGTGAGAGGCTCGAATGTCAGTTGAGGGAGGGGGGAGCAGATAGAGAGAAGGGTGGGAGACAGACGAGAGAGAGAGGGTGGAATAGAGAGCTGAAACAATCTTGAGTTGTCATTTCGTTATTTACGCGAATTAGTCCTTGAATTTAACCACAACTGAACTACAATATTGATACAGCTTCTCGTTTACTCCCTCCTTCCAGACGAATTGAAGAGATAGCGTTGAGCTGAAACGTAAACTGAGTGTAAACCCCCTCCATGATTTTCTTCTTCTGCCCGGAGTCTATTCATATGCCATTCTTTTTAATAGGCGTTTTTGAGGTCTATTTCAGGACACCATATAAGAACCGATGGGTTTTTGTTTTGTTTTTAATGGTAGTGGGTTTGACTGCCAATTGACGCATAGTATGCGTCCTACTCAGCAAGAATTTTCAGGGTAAGGAGTAGGGAAAGGATAAGTGGTGGATAGGGAAAACGGGGTAATTAAAAGCAAGGGGAGAAGTCTCGTGGTAGAGGGGAAGGAAAGGAAATTATTTACGGATACGGAAAACAAGCGACCATCGGCCAGGAAAGAAGAGAAGCTGGGCGATGATATACAACCCGGGGCACGATGGATCTGGTACGGCGGGTTACGGTACAGGTGGGACGGAGATTGCGGGGCGGAAGATATCCGTTAGCTAGCTTGGTGTGACCCAGGCGCGGAAGCGGGACAGGACCACCTCTTTATGGCGTGATCGGTGGGAGGATAAAACCCAGTAACCGAGGTGAGGTTTGATGCGGTAAAGTTTGGTGTGAGAGTGAGTTTGCTAAGCAATGTGTAAGATCAGTGAATGGAAGGGGAAGTGGGCGTGATGGGTGAGAAGCCGACCGAGCAGTTTGGTCAGCTGCTTCATTGCTAGCCTCCTCCGCACCGTGAGAGGGTACTACCCCGGCGAAGCTGAAAAGCTTAGTGCGCGAGATAAGAGCCCCCCACCCCCCCACCCCACACACAGGCAATCGGATCGAAAGGTAGGAAGAGTGGGACAATGCAGAAATCGCGGGTGCTTTTTCACTACTCCACTTACCGGGTACTTTTTCAGTACTCCTCTTACCGGGTTCTTTTTCAGTATGTATAGGATGCTTTTTCAGTACTCCACTTACCGGGTGATTTTGAGTACGTATAGGATGATTTTTCAGTACTCCTTTAACCGAGTGAATTTTCAGTACGTATATGATGCTTTTTCAGTACTCCTCTTAATGGGTACTTTTTCAGTACTCTTCTCACCGGGTGATTTTGAGTACGTATGGGATGCTTTTTCAGTACTCCTTTTACCGAGTGAATTTCCAGTACGTATAGGATGATTTTTTCAGTACTCCTCTTCCCGGGTGATTTTTAGTACTCCTCTTACCGGGTGATGCTGATGTCTTCTCGTGCTCTCGTCTCTCCGCGAGAGGGCAGATGCCTTCATTTGAAGGGGAGGGGGCGGTTCAGGAGAGTTGTGTTCCCCAAAGCCCATAGCATCCTAAGTACTCAGTGAAATACTGTTGAGACAGCGAGAGGAGTGAGAATGTGAGAATGCTTAACAGCGGGAGAAAGGGTGAATGTATGAACATGGGAATATAGCAAATGTAAAACAAAATTATGAACGTGATTGCGGTAGTGCAGGGGCTGTATGTGTGATAAAATAGGAAAGAGAGAATACGTTAAATAGTAAGATGATGTGAGACGCGCAGTGGAAAACAAACAAGTAATTATAAATACTTAATAGTGCAGATGAGAATAAATGCATGCAAGCAGGCGAAAAGAGCAATGAAGTGAGAGATTAGTCAGGTAAGAATGCAAATGAAATGTTCGGAAGGAAGGAGAATGAAGATCAGGATGGGAACAGGAAACTATTTTGGAAGCATGTGAGAGGGGTGAGAAATCAAGAGAAGAATAGCTGCGTGAACATAAGAATGGGAGGTATTTATGAGCGAGGAAATATAGAACGTGAATATAGACTGTATATCTCTCATGAACACGAGAATGATGGAAATAAATCAATCAAACCGCAAGGAAAGAGAAGAAAAACGGAATATTTTTTCTTCGGAAAAATGTTGTTGTTTTTCCTAATTACGAAACAATCCGTGCTAAGGGAGGGTCGAACCAAGTAAACTGAGACAGCGAGCAACCGCCTTGATCTCAATTAAAGCAAATCTTTAGTCCACTCGGCTATGAGAGAAACTGATATATTTTCATCACTCTAGCGTTCATGAAAGATATATTTGTATATTCACCAGGTGTTTAACTCTATTTCTCATTTTTCCTTTGAATTCTCAATTAATTTCTCTTTCATAGTCCCGATCAACCTAGCCAAGCATGCCTTAAAAGCTTGTCTAATCGGGAGAAGTTTTGTTCTCCCGCGTAGCCGAGTGGACTAAAGATTTGCTTTAATTGAGATTAAAGCGGTTGCTCACTGTCTCAGTGTGCTTGGTTCAAAATTTGCTGATGACAAGAAACTTGGTGCAAAGGAAAAATATCATAGTAACTGTGAAAACTTACTAAAAGACTTAAATATAGTAAAATGGTCGGATAGATGGCAGATGACATTCAACGCTGATAAGTGTAAGGTGATGCACATAGTTCACGATAATCTCTAAAGAGATTACAATATGGGGGTTAAATTTTAAATACAGTCAACATAGAAAAAGCGCTTGTAAGTCCTCATTTGGACTATGCGATACATTTCTGGTCTCCATTCAGGAAAAAGGACATTGCAACATTGGAACGCGCCCAACGTCGAGCAACAAAATTAATTCCTTAACCAAGAGACCCCAATAAATAAACGGTTTTAATCTAATAAACAAACGACTAGGAACGGCTTGCGTTGGAATGTTCTCAAGAACACTACAGTAAATATATTTAGCCATAGAATCGGTAAATATTCCTTTAAAATATGACATTGCCAAAATAAGAGCGGTGATGCTAATCATCGTTTACCTATTATCCTTCACCTCCGACATCCCTCTTTTGTGAGATACATGGTTCGTAATTCTTTAATTCAAGCAGAAAATGCATCTGATGTCATTCTTCCAAGAGAAAATGCATCTGGTGTCATTCTTCCAAGAGAAAATGCATCTGGTGTCATTCTTCCAAGAGAAAATGCATCTGGTGTCATTCTTCCAAGAGAAAATGCATCTGGTGTCATTCTTCCAAGAGAAAATGCATCTGGTGTCATTCTTCCAAGAGAAAATGCATCTGATGTCATTCTTCCAAGAGAAAATGCATCTGGTGTCATTCTTCCAAGAGAAAATGCATCTGGTGTCATTCTTCCAAGAGAAAATGCATCTGATGTCATTCTTCCAAGAGAAAATGCATCTGATGTCATTCTTCCAAGAGAAAATGCATCTGGTGTCATTCTTCCAAGAGAAAATGCATCTGGTGTCATTCTTCCAAGAGAAAATGCATCTGATGTCATTCTTCCAAGAGAAAATGCATCTGATGTCATTCTTCCAAGAGAAAATGCATCTGATGTCATTCTTCCAAGAGAAAATGCATCTGGTGTCATTCTTCCAAGAGAAAATGCATCTCATGTCATTCTTCCAAGAGAAAATGCATCTGGTGTCATTCTTCCAAGAGAAAATGCATTTCATGTCATTCTTCCAAGAGAAAATGCATCTGGTGTCATTCTTCCAAGAGAAAATGCATCTGATGTCATTCTTCCAAGAGAAAATGCATCTGATGTCATTCTTCCAAGAGAAAATGCATCTGATGTCATTCTTCCAAGAGAAAATGCATCTGATGTCATTCTTCCAAGAGAAAATGCATCTGGTGTCATTCTTCCAAGAGAAAATGCATCTGATGTCATTCTTCCAAGAGAAAATGCATCTGATGTCATTCTTCCAAGAGAAAATGCATCTGGTGTCATTCTTCCAAGAGAAAATGCATCTCATGTCATTCTTCCAAGAGAAAATGCATCTTTCTGATTCTCATGCCATTGTTTACGGGGGGAAATGTCTCTTTCAGGCGTCTTTCTCCAGAGAGAGAAAATCACTTCTTTCCTTATTGATGTCATCCATGGAATGAGCGAAGCCCATTTTCGGGTTGCTTGGAGAAAGAGAAAATGCATTTATGCAATCGCGATGTACTTTTTTTTCCGGGGAGTAATGCATTGCTACGATGACAGATTATAATTCTTATTAGAATGAAATGCATTTTCTACCATTCTTATGATGGGTAGCCGGACATTCTTCGGGGAAATGGATGCGTCGTATGATGGTTATGTCCGAGGACTCTCTACCCCCCCCCCTTCCCTCTCTCTCTCTTTCGCGACCACCATCATGGTAGTGTTTCTCTTTTTGGATACAAAAACAACAAACATGGGCATTTCCGCCGGAGAGGTTCGTAGAACGTGCTAAAATGGGGGAGGGGGGAGCGAACACGTGTGGAAAGCATTACAGATAGCCCGAGTAAAAGAGGAGACGACGACTCCGGAATAAGTAATAATGGAGAGGTGGTAAACGGGGTTAAGAGGAGGATCGCAGATGTTTGCGTCAGGTGAGACGAACATGAAGATTAAAAATCGATTTGGGGCCGAGCCCTTCCCTATTCCTCCTTACCCCTCTCTACCACATCCTCCAAAAACCCAATCACCCTTCCTCCTTCCAGACAACGCCCCATCGCACTCTCAAATTCTATCACACACCCCGCTCCCCTACTTCCGGATTCCCTCCCCCACCGTTCGTGTGCACACACACAAACTTCACAAAGGAAATATATTACACACGCGTGAGCCATCGCAAATAAACAAATTCGATGACTCATTTCGTTTCCCTCGTCCTCCTTTACCCTCTCTATCTCCCCTCACCCCGTATCAAGGAAGACTTCTTCCCCCACTCATCCCGCACCACATAAGGGAGGGGAGAATAATCCTATTTATAAAGTCTATTTTCAGTTCCATCCTCTCTCGGCACCCCTCCCCGCCCCCCGAGAGAAATTGAGGGGGTCTTCCAACAGACTCCCCACTCTTCCCTCATTCCTCCCCCTCCTCTCCCACCCTTAACGTCGTACAAAGAATTTAAAAGAGTTTTGGGGAGACGCCCGAAACAACGAAGGAACATCTCTCTTCGCCTCACGAGAAAGAGAGAGAGAGAGAGAGAGAGAGAGAGAGAGAGAGAGAGAGAGAGAGAGAGAGAGAGAGAGAGAGAAGCAGACAGACAGACAGGCAGGCATAGAGAAGAGGAGACCTCATGGCGACATCGTAAATAATAGGTGCTATACAGTATGTAAACAATAAATTTATCCCTCTCATCGATGTTTTTCTTTTTGACGCAGGGAAATTGCCCTTACAAGGAGCTCACCAACGGATAAAACTTACGTCTTAAAAATTACTATTCGAAAACGAAAACTAACGAGGGCATCTCCGAAATATTTAGGGCAGGGGGGGGGGGGCAAAGAAAGTGGGGAATCGGTCTAAGTGAAACACAAATACGTTAATATTTATCTGATATTACTGATACTATTTTACAAATATTGCTCTATACCAAAAATGACATTAAAAAAATAGTATTTCATCAATTTAATGAACAATACCAGAATAGTCATACTACCTAGATTAAACCAGTTAAAATACCAGTTAAAATTTTTCAAAATTTATAAACTAGTGTAAAAGTCATGGATTCTTCTCTGGTTTTGTTATTTTCAGTCAATAAAAAATAAAATTTAGATTATGGGTATTTTGGGGGTAGCAAATGGAGTCGGAGTTCGAGTCGGAGTCGGAGTTCGAGTCGGAGTCGGAGTTCGAGCCAGAGTCGAAGATTTTTAGCGATCGCTGAATACAAAATTTAACTCCAGAGAGTCCGCTTCTAAAGGGTATCTCCCAAGTCTGTACACAGGCAAAATGCATATTTTCAATAAAGAAATTTGAACTCCATTTTATTTAATTGAAATATTAGTAACATCTTGAATGTAATTTCCACCATTTTTTTAAGACCAAGTTCGATGCGCTTAAAAAGATGCAACCGATGAATCCGATGCATTAACTCCGAATTTTCGGCAATTCGAGCACATTCATTCGGGTGTCTCGTATCTTTATTTCCTTGGGTACACCTTCGCTTTTCGCATACCCCCCAAAATATAAATCAAGGGGGGTGTAAGGTCAGGTGAAGGGGGAGGCCAATGTGATATTTCCCGTGTGTTCAGGCTGTACGGACACCCTGTACCTCGTAGCCAAATCGCTCGCAATTTCTCTTAAACAAGTCCGAATAAATGGTAAGAAAATAAGCCCCTGCAGGTCAATCGGAACAGACTGAGGCACTATGAAGCACTGAGGGCCAGAAGAGCCAAGCCAAGTCAGAGCCATGAATGGGATTCATTCTTATAAATAGCCTCACTGCACGTACATGCGCGCACGCCCCAACGAAGAGAGGGGGGGGGGGGTCTACTTCCTGTCACGCAAACGCAGTGCTGGCATGAATCAATGCCAAACGAGCGCGTCCGAACCGTCTTAACTGGAAACGAAGGTCAAGTGGTATCGAACACAGGTACGAGAGGAAGAGGGCCAGAGGGAACCTAACTGGAACATCGCCAAATCGATTCAATTTATAATGTGACAGGAAAGAGTTACACACCAATCGCTCTTTTCATTCAGCCACCCATGACACACAATCAGTCTCCTTTTCAGGCACTCACAAAACCCAATCAGTATCTAAATCACTTACTCACGAAACCCAAACAGTTTTTTTCAGCCACCAACAAAACCCAATCAATCTCTTCTTCAGCTACTCATGGAACGCAATCAGTCTCCTTTTCAGCTACCCATGAAACCCAATCAGCATCCTTTTCAGTCAAACACAAACCTCAATCAGTCTCTTTTTCAGCCACCCACAAAACCCAATCAGTCACCTTTTCATACAGCCAAGAAACCAAAACAATCTCTTCAGCTACCAACGAAACCTAATTAGTCTCATTTTCAGTAAAAGACGAACCCCAATCAGTCTCTTTTTCAGGCACCTAAAAAAAATCAGTCACCTTTTCAGACAGCAAAGGAAATGAATCAATCTCTCCAGCTACCTACGAAACCCAATGTCTCCTTTTCAGAAGCGCGCAAAACCAAATCAGTCTTTTTTTAGATAGCGTCGAAACCCATTTAGTCTCTTTTTAGACATTCCAAATATCCAATCAGTCTCCTTTTTAGCAAACCAACTAAACCCAATCAGTCTCCTTTTCAGACACCCACGAAGCCACCCAGAGAGAAAACCCAATCAGTCTCTTTTCAGCCACCAGCAAATCCCCAATATCGTAACCAACCAACACCTTCTTGAATGCAATCAGTCGGGAACGGGCAGGTTTGCCACCTAACTATTTATGCTTACCCGCGTGCTCTTCAACACTCACTTCAAAGAACATAAATTTCTTCCCACATGGTGTGTGTGTGAGCGTGTTCAGTTAGCCAGAAGGATCAAGGCTCTTTATGGTTAATAAATCCAATTAAATATGGCGTCGGTCTTGATTTATATTCATATCAGGCAATGGTTTCGCGACTCTCTCCCACGGGGGAAGCTTGCGCTTCGCTACTAAGATTAAAATCTAAAATAAAAAAAAACAGCCTTACTTTAATTTTAATAAATTTTCTAACTTTCACCAATTAAAATTCATTTTCTTTTAAAACATATAAAGCATTGGATAATCATATTTATTTCAACTAAACTATTTTGTTTTTTCAAACTCTAAAGAAATTCTTAGAAATTATCTTAATAAAAATTTAAAATATACTTAAGTCATAACCAAACTAAGATGAAATTATTATTCAAATACTCCCAAAAATTCCGTTCTTAAATTATAGAATTAGTGATGATGATGATGATGATGATGATGATGATGATGATGATGAAAACTGTCACAATTATTAGCAGAGGTGACAAAATCCCTCGGCCGTTGACTAGGATTCCCTGAAGGACATTTTGACCCTCACTCGTACCCCTGTATAAGCATTATTAGTGGTTCTCAGCCTTTTCACTCACAAGGGCCCCTTGAAGAATTTGATCTATCCCAAGAGTTTAGACGGTTTGTCCACTCAATGAACTGATTTTATTGACTAAGTCATTTCGCAGTTCTACCTTGTTCAGCCGCTAATTTTGAAGGCTAGTCGCAGACCAGCCTCCGTCCACTCATCCCTGGTTGGGGTTTAGAAGGGAGGGAGTCATGCCCTTCCTCTTGGCTAGGGGGGGAAGTTATATTTTTAACAGGGTTCTTTTCTTCCCACCTCACCTATATCAGGATTGAGTGGTAAAAACTACCGAAATAAGTTACGTAAGGCGGCAATGGGTGGTACACCTTAAACACAAAACAAACATGTCGTCCGTATGGTGGTAGCCATTCGACCACTATTCTCAGTCGGCATAGTTCAGGCCTCGATATAAGTCGTATATTACCACAAATATGCATCAGATTTTTACGAAAGTGGTAACACAAGTTTGTCCCTCTGGTAACGTATATTACCATTAAATACATTTGAATTCTTTAGTTTATAGTGCAATTATTGACTTCCGTTGCCACAAAGTGATGAGCGACAAAGGGCCGTAACATATCAACTTTGCCACTTTGTTAAAGTGACTTACCACAAATACCTTCGAATATTCTAGTTTATTGTGAAAAGTCATTCAATGGTTTATGTTGCCACTAATCAACCACTATAGTTATTAAAAAAAATAAAGCGAAAACCAACGATGCCATCTCCATAACGAAATAAAAAGGCTTTAAAGAAACTAGTAAAGTTAGGGGGAGTGAAAATTGTGTGGATGATGCAAAGGTAGAAGAAACAGTCGGGGTGTTGGCGTGCCTTCGTTGAAGAACGGATGGTGGGCCCCGTCCCGGTTAGTCGCAATATTTAGTCTCCTTTTTAAGTCCATCCTACCTAGAAACTTGCCACAGTCCCCCCTCCCCCCATTTCAAAGACTACCGGATACCTTGATTGGTTTTTATTATTTAACGATTAGAAAACTATTAAGAGTCGCGTAACTGCATCCACGTACCATATTCCCATGTCTCCGAGTCGGAAAGATTCTAGAAAGTGACTCGTATAAACACGTGACTCAGATGTTCCAGCTTACAAAATATCAGTCATATACAAACAACCTTCGGGGGTTGACTCAAGACCATTATCAATAAGTGCAACCAAAAGGAGTGCAAATTTTCGATTCCTGAGAGACTATTTTAAATGACTAAATGCGTTACCACTTATGAAATGTTATAGTAATCGAAATAAGAGGTAACCCCGCAAGTGCTAACTAACTAAATCCGGTATTTGAGATGTGGAAGAATATCCTATTCTAACGACGTATCTATTCTTGAGTTTGTCTGTCAGTCAGCCCTTGGTTGTCATGCAGGAGAACAACGTCGTTTTGTTTACCGAAGCTGGTCCTGTTGATGTAATGGTTCGTTTTACAAGATTAAATTGCAAGCAATAAACGTCTGCAATAATGTTGATGGACATTTGATCATGACACATTCAGTTTTTGAGGCCAATCTCTGGTGCTTTAACGAGGATCTGACTGAACAGTTTCTTTCAAAAGGTCGTCATCCAATATGGTTCGTCTTTTGAACGAGGCTCTCTATGGAGAGATCACAACCGATGTTTAAGTGGGGGGTTAAGACACAAGTGGCATTCACTGCATGACGATAAACTCCATAAATCTTTTCATTGCAGTCGTAGTGATACTACCTCTCGAAACTCGTACAGTAAGAAGAGATGATAAACTAGCTCCAAACCAAATTTTCTACCATTTAAGCATGAACACCACCCCTTAGTTGGTTGTCGTATACTCCATAACGATCGAACACGCTTGTAATTTGTAAAAATACAGTAAAAGAAATCTACTTGTAATCACGACTCAGAAGTTCCAAGTGCCGAAACATCAGAGTCAGAGACGACTTTATTATCATGCAACTCAGAAGTTCCAGCTTCCGAAACATCAGAGTCGGGGACGACTCAAGAAAGCGACTCTATAATATAATCATGCAACTCAGAAGTTCCACTTTCTGAAAAAAAAATCAGAGTAGGAGACGACTCAAGCATTCAGAAGTTCCAGCTTCCGAAACATCCGAGTTGGAGTCGACTCAAGAAAACGACTGTACAATCATGTAACTCAGAAGTTCCAGCTTCCGAAACATCAAGAGTCGGAGACGACTCAAGAAAGCGACTATATAATCATGCAACTCAGAAGTTCCACTTTCTGAAAAAGAAATCAGAGTAGGAGAAGACTCAAGAAAACGACTCTATAATCATACAACTCAAGAAGTTTCAGATTCTGAAATATCAGATGACACAAGAAAAAGACTATAATTCACAGGACTCCAAAACATCAGAGTCGGAAACTGCTGGGACGACGAATCGATGCCAACGACTCATCGATGAAAAGGCAGCAAAAAATATTGCAGCGTGCGGTGTGGCCTTGTCAAGTTCCATCGGCACCCCCAAACTGAGTAAAGTTAAGCCATACTAGCTAGGGTTAGTCCTGGGATGAGAGTGCCGATTCGGGAGGCCCAGCTTACATTTTTTTTAACGACACATGTAACCAACGAAGGCATCTTTGCTGGGAAGCTTTCGTGATGAAAATGTGGACATTAAGGAAAGCAAAGATGTGTGGCAGGTCCAGAGCCCGAGAAGTTAAAAGAGGAGACTACACGCTGTGCTCGAGTCGTGAGGGTGCGCGACTCTCCTCCACATCTAGATCTTTAACGAAGACAGGTAACACTTGACTTGAGGGGGGGGGGCATGTCCCCTATCCCCTGTGTTTGTGTTTCTTTATCCTCTCGACTCTGTAACCTCCACTTCCCCCCCAATCCCCCTCCCCACACTAAACACTACCCCCTTTCGAGGTTTCAATACTTCATCCCCCCCCCCCTCACTACTTTTCCATTGCTTTTGGCGCCGCTAGGGGGCGTGAGTTGTAGTATGGGCAACCATGCTGCAGATAGCATCTGTAATATTGTGTAAAGTAGCTCTGAAGCTATTTATCCCCCCCCCCAACTTCTCCATTTATAAACTCTATGGGGAGATGCCCTCATTGGTTTTAGCTTAGTTCTAAATAATAATTATAATGATGATAATAATAATAGAGCTCATTCTAGCCGAGTGGATACGGCGTTGGCCTCCCAACGTCGCGGTACTGGGGTCGATTCCGATTTCCGGCAAGAGCGAACGCAAACGTCAGCGCACGGAGAGATCTGGCTACCGACTGGTGGACGCGCTGTGCTCACTCCTGTATTCGGGTGGGTAGATCTTACACTTCCCATCACATGCATAGCCAATTACAACACTGCTTTCTTTCCTATCCCGTCTTCGTAGCAAAACACAAATACACACTCTGTTCCAAGGAATCCTGCTGATGGGTATCTATATCCACGTACCTCTGCCGCGGAACAGGCCCCTCTCCCCCGAGGTGACGAAGGCTTCCACCTGAACGCTGTTTGGTGTCAAAACATAATACTTCCTCGCACCTCTCCCCAAAAGAGGACCGGGCCCTGGGGCCCTCGGGCCAACAAGCGATTATCATCTGACCTTATATAGATTTCCTTATCCGATCCTCCCAGTATCATCGAAGGATTGGTGCTGATTAACTAACTCACTAATCATAATGATGGTAATGATAAGGATGATAATGATAGTAATAATGATGATAATAATAATAATGGTAATGATGATAATAATAAATATAATGATAATAGTAATAATGGTAATAATGATAGTAATAATAATAATACCCTCTTTCATTGCTTTTGTTCACCCCATTAAGGGAGTCACGTTCGTACGTTGGGAACCCCTGTGCTCAGGATACGAACGTGATGTGGGCGGGGCTCTTTTAAGAGTCACTCCTGAGAGATCGGTTTGACCCGATGCTCCTTTCAAGTGCAAAGCAACACACTTTCAAGTGCGAAGCAACACAAAGTGTGTCGCAAGGTCTCTCAAATGAGCCAACTCTGTATCAACAGCAATTCCGCTGAATAGATATCGGATTTTCAAACAATCTGAATATTAATTGCAAAATTAATCTCCTCCATTTTGATACTTAAATGCCCAGTAGGAAAGTTGAAAAACGAATTCCAGTTACTCCCGAACTTAATTTTCGCGTATACATTCTGTTGCTTCACAGGGTCTTTTTTTTTTACATGTCCTACTTTTGAAGTTTAATAAAATCAAGAATAATTTTGTGATCACGATGAAACTTTCAGAAGGTGTTCGTAATAGGAAGATCCCAAGAAGAAAATACAGCTTACACGTAAATAAAAAAAAACAACCATGCAGAGACGGTCCTATTATCCCTTTACAGGTTCTATAACCTATCAACAAATAATAAAAGAAAATTATACTTAGCATTAGGTACGCCCAATTATGACCTCTCCGATTATTCCACTACACACCTTGGCAAAGACCAAGATCATGCAAATGCAGAGGGTCCAAAACAAAGCGACCCGCTTCATTACGCGATCCAGAAGGAGGGAAGGAATGCCATCAAGACTTCTGCATCAAATCTAAAACAAATAAACATCTTTATGGACGAATGCGCCAAAAGGATATGACAAAAGATAGGAAAAAACTTCCCAGACGAAATACTCGACAAAATCCAGCTTACGGAAAGAGAATATTGAACTTCAAGCAGCAATTCAAAAGCAGAAGAGAGGAGGTTCAAACGAGAAGTGACATGAAGAACGATAGAAAAATTAAATATAAAAGAATGTATAAAATACAAAAAGGTATAAAAGCTATCGAAGAAGGAAATAAAAATGCATAAGAGCGTATGAGTGCTCCAATAACTGGAACCATAAGTAAATATAAAAAAAATTACAAAGCTCACAAGAGAACATTATGAAAACAAAGGCTCGAATGGTAAACAAAAAGAAACCCAATGCAAAACCATGAAAAATGACCTCAAAAAACCCCCAAAAAACCTTGAAAACAAAGGCTTCTTCTATGCTGTAAATAAAAATAATATAACCAAAAAGCAAAACACAATGTCAAGCAAAAGCGTTAGCCAGAAACCCTGGCACATATTACCATCGTCCTCATTAAAAATCATTTATCACAATCAAAACCTCTCCTCATTCATATCATCAACACTACTCATCCCTCAGTTACTCAATCTTTTCTATCTCTCTCCCACACTTTCACCTCTTATTTTATCCCTATCCCAAAAATCATTAATAAGAAATTTTTCAAACTGAAAACATGGAAGCTCCTGGAAATGATTGGAAGAAAAAAAAATGTTGAAACATTCTTCAGATTCAACTGTTCAGTGGTTTCAACAGAACGACGGATAAGACGTGAAAGAGACGTACCACCACGACGAGCGCTATGCAGACTAATTAAAAAAAACGAGACACCGGCAGTGTACAAGATGGACGAAAAGAGCGTGTTGGCAGAAAAGGCGTAGAACATAAAATTGAAGAGTTGCGTCAAAACGTCGAACGGTCGCCGCAGAAATCATTGAAAAGAAGATCGGAAGAAGTAGGATTGTCAAAAAGTGCAACATACAGTGTAAAGTAAAAACTGAAACTTAAGCCATACAAGATTCAGGTTGTGCAAAAATTAGAAGACAACGATTTCGCGAAAAGAAAATCGTATGTAGAAGAATTTAGACGAAAGTTTGGGGAAGTTGATGTACCGCCCGTGATAATGTCTGACGAAGCGCAGAACAACAGAATATGTTCGGATCACAACCCATATACACCAGAAAGAGTAGCATACTGCGATAACACCTAAGAAAATCATTAGGCCGTATTTTTATGAGAATGAAAATGGAAATTCAGTCACTGTGAATGGCGAAAGATACCGACACATGCTTGAAGAATATTTTTTACCGAACTTTCGAAATAGACAACTGTTTTTTCCAGCAAGATGGCGCAGCATCAAATACATCGAATGAAGCAATGCAGTTGTTAAGACCAAACTTCGGAGGAAAAATCATTTCTCCAACAACTAAAAAATAATATCGCTGAAGCAATTAATAACATCGATGAAGAACCTTTAAAAAAAGTGATGAAAGCAACTTTGTCACGAGTAAATAAATGTTATGAGAAGAATAGTCAGCAATTTGAAAGGAAGAATCTCCAAATAAATTAAGTTATTATGTTAATTATGCAAACTGATAAATATTAATCTAAGTTTTTTGTTAATTTTAAGCAAATAAAATTAGTTAAAATAAAATTGGTTTTAATAGTCGATAAATATCTGAAAGTTCAGCGAAAAGAAAAAGGCACTAAAACTGGCATAACTTCTACAAAAATAAATGAATCAATTAGACATTTCAGAACCAAACACTTACAACTATTATCAACAACTTCTGAAAGTTTGATTGTGATCACAAAATTATTCTTGATTTTATTAAACTTCAGAAGTAGGACATGTAAACAAAAAGACCATGTATATTACAACAGGTTCAAGATTTCTAAAATGGGGCGGAAAGGGCTTGCTAGGGGCTTAACACATTCCGTGATGCTGGGTTATATTTATATCCGAGCCGATGTTTCCTGGATTTGGGGAACTTTGAGGAATGTCCCATCGCAAAATACGAGTGGCGTACAGATATACCATTATAAAATATAAAAATGACTAAAATAAACTCATTTGTTATTTCATTATCAATTGAACCTAATGGAAGAGGTTTGAATGGAAGGGTCTTGAATAAAGAGGTTTGAATGGAAGAGGATTGAGTGGAAGAGGATTAAATGGAAAGGTTTTAATGCAAGAGGATTGAATGCACGAGGTTTGAACGAAGAGGATTGAATGAAAGAGGTTTGAATGAAGATGTTTCAATAGAAGAGGTTTAAATAGAAGAGGATTGAATGGAGATGTTTGAATGGACAAGGTTTGAATGAGAGTGGTTTGAATGGATAAGGTTTGAATGGAAGTGGTTTGAATGGACAAAGGAAATCGTCCTAAAAGGGCTAAGGGATTTCTAGACCCCAATAATCACAGGAAGGATGGATGCCTCATTCGGGTCTAGGGGAATTGACCGCAGCCCGATAGATCATGGCCGTCTTGCCTTAACTAACTGATGATACGAGGTGGCTACGAAACTAACGTAACTTAACATAATATATTTGTAAAGACAGATTATTTTTAAGTTGCAGTACGTCGAATTGAGCATGGAAATTGAGGGGGGGGGGATTATTCCGTTCTAATTTGTTTAATCCAGTCATTATTTGATTCCCTTCAAAATGATTAGTGCCACGTGAATCAGGGCTGTTTTGTTGCACGCGTCCCAGAGTAGTGTTCTATGTGAGCGAGAAGGTGAACACACGTGTGCACACCAGGCTGCCTTGATAGAAAAGCGGTAAGATTCCACTCAACACATCCATCTTCTCACAGTTGTGGGAAGGGACGTAACACTCGCTACGACGCTTTCAACAAAGAACACAATGACACTTTCGACACGTTTTTATTGTTTTAACAAATAATCGTAAATGTGTTTAAATTATAATATTATTCAATGTGGCCGCCCTCGGCGGCGAGCACGCGCTCCAGGTGAGACCTGAAGGCAGCGGACACGATGCGAACAAAGCCCTTCCTCATGTTGGCCCACACGCGGTTGACGGCGGACTTTAGCTTGTCCACGTTGACGTGGCGGACCTTGAGGGCCTTACCATCGACGTTATCAGTCAATTGAAATTGATAATGCCAAAATAATTTATAATTCCCACAACTATATACATAGGCGCCTAATGGAATCAGACGTCATAATTTTTTTTTTTTTTTTTTTTTTTTAGAGCCCATCTGGCAACTACCCACTTGGGCATAAGTCGCCGAAAAACACGACAGCCTAGAATTAGGCTACTTTAAAGTTAAAATATGAAAACTTAACAATCAATATAAATTGGAAAAACTTAACAATCGAAGCAATCTCCGGCAGCGGGGGGAGGTCCCCCTCACCCCGGTGCAGGAGAGTGCAACCTAAAACAAAACAATAACAAAAAAAAGGAACCTTAAATAAAGGGGAGAAGGCCAGCCTCCCCCAAAAAGTCAATAAGTCCACCAGTCATGGTGCACGCACTCGTCCCGAGTACAAGGGACAGGCGGTAGCGACCCCGCCCATCCCGGTACCGAGACAGGTATCGTGCGCGAAGATCACCCAGACTGGGACATTCGACAAGAATATGCCGAACAGTCTGGGGGACGACGCAGTCGTTGCAATAGGGCACATGCGAGCGCTCCACCAAGTAACGATGCGTCACACGAGTGTGTCCGATTAGAAGACGACAGAAAGCAACCTGAAGCCGCCGCGGCATTGGGGGATAGGTCCATGGGAACAGTCGCGGCGCAATGGCACGCAACTTTAAGTTCCCCTCGACCGTCTCCCATCTTCTTTGCCAAGCAGTCCGAAGAGCTGCCCGTATTCCTGCCATGTAGTCAGTGTGAGGAAGAGCGAAACGCTGGTCCGGTCGCAGAGTCCTCGCGGACTCTTTGGCGCCCTCATCGGCGCGCTCATTCCCCGCAATTCCTACATGTCCAGGAACCCAGCAGAAGATAATCTCGACATCTGCCCGGCTCGCCAAAACCGTGGCGTCACGGATTTCGCGAACCAGGGGATGCGGAGATTCCAATGCCCCGAGAGCACTCAGGGCGCTTTGTGAGTCGCTATAAATCACAATCCGGTCTCCGAACCGGGCACGTCGCGTAATCTCCCGTACCGAGTGGTGTATTGCCACCAGCTCGGCCGTGAAGACAGACGCAGCGCCTGGTAGAGCCCCGCTGACTTCAAACAGAGGGGATACGGCGTGGAAGCCGACCTCCTCTTGGGACTTGGAGCCATCCGTATACACTGGCACGGTACCAGCGTGACACGATGTGTGCTCCAAAAAGGTCGAACGCAATACTCCCGGCGCAGTACAAGCTTTGGGAGCAGAGGCGTGGCGACAAATAGCCAAATGTGGTACCCTCCAGGGTGGCGTCCTGGGCAGAACCAGGGGCGCCACCGGCCCGAGAGCTATATCTACCTCTCGAAGGAGTTTCCTGGCCCTAAACCCAAAGGGCTTAGGGTATGACTGGCGTCTCTCGGCGGCATAGGCACCATCGAGATCAGCTGCGGATGCAGTGAGAGCTGTTGGCGACTGAGGGAGGCGCCGGGCTCGCGCGTACAGGCGAGTGATGCACTGCACGCGGCGCAGAGCGAGTGGCATCTCCCCAGCATCGACCAACAGGCTCTCAATGGGGGAAGTGCGGAAGGCACCGGTCGCAAGGCGAAGGCCGGTGTGGTGGATCGAATCCACCTTCCGCAATAAACGCTCGGCTGCGGATGCATAAAACTCGCATCCGTAGTCGAGCTTCGAGCGAACAAAGGATCGATAAAAAAGTAAGGCGGTAGCCCTATCAGCGCCCCAAGCGCTGAACGTCACGGAACGGAGAATGTCCATGGCGCGGGTACAAGAGACCCTAAGGCTGCGAATGTGAGCCTCCCAGGTGAGGCGTCGGTCGAATACAAGACCAAGGAAACGGTGCGACTCAACCACATCCAGGCGCACCCCATTAAGAAACAAATCTGGGTCGGGGTGAAGCCGTGGATGGCGGCAGAAGTGCACCACCTTAGTCTTGGCCAAAGAAAACCGAAACCTGTGCGCTTCGGCATAGCGAGAGACGCGGTTCAATGCCTGTTGGAGTCGGCGCTCCAGAGTTGGCATCTGGGCCGCGCCAAAAGAGATCGAAAGGTCGTCCACGTAGAGCGTAGCGAGAACATCTTCCGGCAGCACCGAGGTGATGCCGTTGATGCTCAGGGCAAAGAGTGTGACACTGAGGACACTTCCCTGCGGGACACCCTCTTCCTGCTCCTTTGGGCCGGAGAGGGCTCCCCCCACCCGTACGCGGAATCGACGATCTCGCAAAAATTCAGATATAAACATTGGGAGGCGTCCCCTCGCCCCCATCGTGTGGAGAGTCTCCATGATACCGTATCGCCATGCGGTATCATAGGCCTTCTCCAGATCAAAAAACACCGTGGCGTAGTGCTGTCTACGAAGGAAAGCCTCGCAGACGGCATTTTCCAGTCGGAGCAGAGCATCCGACGTGGAGTGGAACTTACGGAAGCCGCACTGTGCAGAACACAGATGGCCTCCGCTGTCCAGGAAATAGGCTAATCTAACATTTACCAATTTCTCCATCAACTTGCACACGCAAGAGGTTAGAGAGATTGGGCGGAATCCGGTCGGAGTAGAGTGATCTCTCCCCGGCTTGCGAAAGGCGAGCACAGTAGCGATTCGCCAGGAGTCTGGGAGAAGACCTTCCACCCAGATCCTGTTGAACAAATCTAACAGAAAGGCCATGCCTCGCTCACCCAGGTGTCGAAGCATGGCGTACGGGACATCGTCCGGACAATGGGCGGTGTCCGCGCACGAAGCGAGAGCGGAGCGCAACTCACTCACAGTAAACTTGTCGTTGAAGGGTTCTCCGCCTCTGGAGGTAAAGTCCAGCCGGCGGCCTTCCGCGACATCACGACGTGCATTGAATGCTGGCGGAGCAGCATCACGGCTAGAGAATGCGGAAAAAGCGGTCGCTAAGGATTCCGCCACGGACGCGGGGTCCGTGATTGCGGTCCCATTCTCCTGGAGAACGGGAGGGGGGTCCTGCGAGAACTTGCCCCGAATCCTTTTGACTCGCTTCCACACCTCAGCTAAAGGGGTCTTCCCGTTAAGTGAAGACACGTATGCCCGCCAAGAAGAGCGGCGGGCGTGCTTCGAAATATACCGGAACCTAGCCCTAGCCCGACGAAATTCAGCGACAGTGAAATCGTTCGGGCGGCGCTTATAGCGCATGTAGGCATAACGCTTCTGTTTGAGGGCCGTCTCACACTCGGCCGACCACCATGGGAGTGGTCGGCGTGCAAAACGGCCAGACGTCCTAGGAATAGTAGTCAGGCCCACGGCGATGAGGTTGCCGGAGAAGAACTCAACGGCCTCATCTACCGCCCTAAACTCCTCGACTGAGATAGAGAATTCAGTCATTTCCTGAAATGCAGGCCACCGCGCCCGCGCCAAGCACCACCGAGGTGGTCTCTCAGGCGGCAGTTGCCCTGAAAATGATATTTGAATGGGAAAGTGATCACTACCATGGAGGTCATCGACCACCCCCCAATCAAAATCAGGCTGTGCATCCGAAGAGCACAAAGATAGGTCAAGGCAAGAAAATGAAGCGGTTCTCAGACAGTGATGCGTAAACTCATCCACGTTTAGGACACCCATCTCAAGCTCTTCGATCAGATCGGCAAGGACTTGTCCCCTGGGATTTATGGAGTAATCTCCCCAGAGAGGATGCCTGCCGTTCAGATCTCCAAGCAAGAGATAGGGCCTCGGCAACCGTGCCACGACGCGGCGGAAGTCCCCCGCGTCGAAGTCAGCTGACGGTGGAATGTACGCAGAAATGATAGTATACCTCCTATCCAGGTGCAGCTGCACAGCCACTGCCTGAAAGGAGGTATCTAAAGAGAAAGGAAGAACGGAGACATCAAGCCGGGTGTAAACTGCGCACCCCCCAGCCCGGCCATCCCGCGGTGGTGGGGTCGCAAGACCCTTATACCCCGGGAGGGCAGGGAGGGGGCACGAACCTAGCATGGTCTCCTGCAAAAAAATAGCTAACGGGGAACGGGACGAGACGAGCCTCCGCAGCTCCTCCCAGTTGGCCCGGAGTCCACGGCAATTCCATTGAAGGAATATGCCCTCCAGGCCTAGCTCGGAGGAGACGCGGGGGCCCTCCTCGAATTGAAGACCCTCACGGGAATGGCCGTACGCTTCCCGGGGGCAGAACCCCGGGCGCTGTTGGCCGGACAAAGCGCTGTCGCCTTCGAGGACTTATTGGGGGAGGTTGGGCTCGCCATGCGAGTCTTTTCCTCCCTCCGCCTCGAAACCTTAGGCGGGCGTTGCGGCTTCGGAGGCGGGGGGCCCTCTTTTCGAGGAACCACCGTCTCCGAGCAACTCGCTCCACCTCGGGGCGTGGGCGAAGGAGCCGAAGCTCCTTTGTTGCTGTCCTCCTTTCGGGGGACAGCTTTAGGAACCCCGGAAGATGGCCTAGCGACCATCTTCAGGGGTGTTGCCTCCTGTGAGTCTAACGACTCGGTGGAGGCGCGTGGCCGTTTCGCCTTACGGGAAACGGTCACGCTGGGGGAAGAGGGGGGAGCCCTGGTTTTAGCCGGGGCAGGGTATGAACCCTTTTTTCCGCCAGCTTTACCAGGGGAGCGCCCGGGTTGGGTAGAGCCCGCAGAAGGGCTCCGAATGGGCGCGGAAACAACCGTGCTCGTTAGCCTGGATGGGCCAGGAGCAGAGGGTGCCTTCCTAACTATTGAGGCATACGACGTCCCAGGCAGAGCCGGGCGCGCCAGGACCAAGTCCTTTGCCTCGCGGAATGAGAGTCGATCCTGGGCCTGAACGGCCAGGATTTCTTTATCAAGGAGATATGCACCACATTGCTTCGAAGAAGCAGGGTGCGGCTCTCCGCAATTGACACACTTGGCCACACACGATTTGGACTTATCGTGTGCGACCTTGGAGCAATTTACACAGACTTCGGGTGACCCCGACTTTGCACGTCTCAGACGTCATAAAGGAAATTCCAAACTTCAATTTTTCCGATGGACAATTCAACAATTAATCCTTTGATAAGCAGAAGACTCATCCGGCCTCTCCTCAAAAATGCCCTTCCATATCGCCCCCCTCCCTCCCTAATTGCAATTTGACTTGTAAATTTGTGTGTCCTTCAGCTAAGCATTTTTTCTGTATTCATTAGTTAGGAAGCGATTGAAGATGACGGATGTGTCCGTCGAAACCTGGTTTCGCAATAAATGGGTCCAAAATACTGTGGTTTCTCTCCTGCATTTACATGTTTATTACTGTACTTCTTTGGATATATATATATATATATATATATATATATATATATATATATATATATATATATATATATATATATATATATATATAAAATGAATAACTCACAAAGTAGCACGTGAGGTTCGCAATGAATGCAATGTCCCGCAGGAAAAATGAAAGGGTGCTTCCAAGTACTTTCGAACTTTATTCAGTTCACTCTCAAGGATAATTACAAGGGAAAATAATATAATAAGGGTATATATAAGCTATTAAAAGATAAAGGACCGCCTCTAAGACGAGAAATTACCAATGAGGAAGAAGAAAAGGGACAGATAAATTCACATGAAGATTTAGTTATAACAGGTAGCGATAGTCTAAAGAGGGAGACTAGGAGAGACACGAGAGGTAAATTGAAACGAAGGGGAGAGGGACAAGGAGAGAGGAAGAGAAATAAAATAATATTAATACAAAATCAAAGCAATAATTAAATTGACAAATCGGGTGCCCATAAAAAAGGAAAATTGAAGAAAAAAAATTAGGAACATAATTCAAAACTAATTTCTTTAAGAATGAGTTTTTCATAACAACATCAATTTTAAAAAGGCCAGGGGAGATGTTAAAGTTATTAAATTGGCTTATATATATATATATATATATATATATATATATATATATATATATATATATATATATATATATATATATATATATATATATATATATATATAAATATATATATAACATTTGTTAAAGTCGACAGCGATGGCTGCTTGATTTGATCATATTTTCTCAAAGCGAAAGGTTAGAATAAATGCTGGTAACTTTTTCATCTTTCAATTTTCATAAGTGATTATTTCTTGATCGGAAAAAGGGTTTGTAGAAAATCATCGTAATTTATTATTTACCTCTGGCAAATAATAAATTACGATGATTTTCTACAATCCCTTTCTAACCAGCCCAAGATTGTCACGTCCAGCCCTGGTCACTCTCTGGCAGGCGGACACAGACAGCGGACCCGACCGTTCCCAGAGCCCCCACGGAGGGAGAGGAAGCCCATCCAGTCCCCCCACCCCCTTCCTTTTCTTTTTAGGAGAGGTTGGTGGTGGAGGGTAAACCCGTTTGTCCTCACCCCGGGAAGGGGCCCTAAGTTTAGACGAACCAGCTTCAGCCTTATCCTTTTCAGATACAGAGGTTTTGGCCAACAAGGGACACACTAACCGGAGAGAGAGATCCCTTCTCCATTTTGAATCGGGCACCCTGGGGATGAGCTTCATCCACACTACGCAAGTTGCTCTATCCATGCCACGGATGGGTGAAATGAATTCGTATTCTGAGAGGGCAAAACTGAAAGTGTAAACAAAGCAATTGAAAATCTTTTGGTGGTTTGTTAGATTGGATTATTGGATGCTTGCTCGGTGACCAAAAAAGGATGAAATGAGCGAGACATTGTTATCGTAACCTCATATCCTACACCAGTCAGATTATTTATAAAATATGCATAGCGTGCGCCCCCCATCCTTCCGAAAGTTTAGTACAGCATGACTCAGGGCATCTCTTGGTTAAAGCGGGCTTTTTCTGTCACGCAATTTTTTTTTTTTATAGAGCCCATCTGGCAACTGCCAACTTGGGCATAAGTTGCCGGAAACACGACAGCCTAGAACTAGGCTACTTTAAAATAAAAATATGAAAACATAACAATGATATAAATTGGAAAACTTAACAATTAGGAAGGAATCTCCGGCAGCAGGGAGGGGTCCCCCTCACCCCGGTGCAGGAGCGAGCAACCTACAAAGAAAACAATAACAAGCAAACCCCCCAAAATAGAACCTTCTTAAATAAAGGGAAGAGCCCGGCTTACCCCCCAAAGTCAACAAGTCCACAAGTCAATGTGCACGAACTCGTCCCGAGTACAAGGGACAGGCGGTAGCGACCCCGCCCATCCCGGTACCGGGACAGGTATCGGGCGCGAAGATCACCCAGACTGGGACATTCAACAAGAATGTGCCGAACAGTCTGGGAGACGACGCAGTCGTCGCAATAGGGCGCAGGCGAGCGCTCCATCAGATAGCAATGCGTCACACGAGTGTGCCCGATTCGGAGACGACAGAAAGCGACCTGAAGCCGTCGGGGCATTGGGGGATAGGTCCATGGGAACAGTCGCGGCGCAATGGCACGCAACTTTAAGTTCCCTTCGACCGTCTCCCATCTTCTTTGCGAAGCAGTCCGAAGAGCTGCCCGTATTCCTGCCATGTAGTCGGTGTGAGGAAGAGCGAAACGCTGGTCCGGTCGCAGAGTCCTCGCGGACTCTTTGGCGCCCGCATCGGCGCGCTCATTCCCCGCAATTCCTACATGTCCAGGAACCCAGCAGAAGATAATCTCGACATCTGCCCGGCTCGCCAAAACCGTGGCGTCACGGATATCGCGAACCAGGGGATGCGGAGATTCCAATGCCCCGAGAGCACTCAGGGCGCTTTGTGAGTCGCTATAGATCACAATCCGGTCTCCGAACCGGGCACGTCGCGTAATCTCCCGTACCGAGTGGTGTATTGCCACCAGCTCGGCCGTGAAGACAGACGCAGCGCCTGGTAGAGCCCCGCTGACTTCAAACAGAGGGGATACGGCGTGGAAGCCGACCCCCTCTTGAGACTTGGAGCCATCCGTATACACTGGCACGGTACCAGCGTGACACGATGTGTGCTCCAAAAAGGTCGAACGCAATACTCCCGGCGCAGTACAAGCTTTGGGAGCAGAGGCGTGGCGACAAATAGCCAAATGTGGTACCCTCTAGGGTGGCGTCCTGGGCAGAACCAGGGGCGCCACCGGCCCGAGAGCTATATCTACCTCTCGAAGGAGTTTCCTGGCCCTAAACCCAAAGGGCTTAGGGTATGACTGGCGTCTCTCGGCGGCATAGGCACCATCGAGATCAGCTGCGGATGCAGTGAGAGCTGTTGGCGACTGAGGGAGGCGCCGGGCTCGTGCGTACAGGCGAGTGATGCACTGCACGCGGCGCAGAGCGAGTGGCATCTCCCCAGCATCGACCAACAGGCTCTCAATGGGGGAAGTGCGGAAGGCACCGGTCGCAAGTCGAAGGCCGGTGTGGTGGATTGAATCCACCTTCCCCAATAAACGCTCGGCTGCGGATGCATAAAACTCGCATCCGTAGTCGAGCTTCGAGCGAACAAAGGATCGATAAAAAAGTAAGGCGGTAGCCCTATCAGCGCCCCAAGCGCTGAACGTCACGGAACGGAGAATGTCCATGGCGCGGGTACAAGAGACCCTAAGGCTGCGAATATGAGCCTCCCAGGTGAGGCGTCGGTCGAATACAAGACCAAGGAAACGGTGCGACTCAACCACATCCAGGCGCACCCCATTAAGAAACAAATCTGGGTCGGGGTGAAGCCGTGGATGGCGGCAGAAGTGCACCACCTTAGTCTTGGCCAAAGAAAACCGAAACCTGTGCGCTTCGGCATAGCGAGAGACGCGGTTCAATGCCTGTTGGAGTCGACGCTCCAGAGTTGGCATCTGGGCCGCGCCAAAAGAGATCGAAAGGTCGTCCACGTAGAGCGTAGGGAGAACATCTTCCGGCAGCACCGAGGTGATGCCGTTGATGCTCAGGGCAGAGTGTGACACTGAGGACACTTTCCTGCGGGACAACCTCTTCCTGCTCCTTTGGGCCAAAGAGAGCTCCCCCCACCCGTACGCGGAATCGACGATCTCGCAAAAATTCAGATATAAACATTGGGATGCGTCCCCTCGCCCCCATCGTGTGGAGAGTCTCCATGATACCGTATCGCCATACGGTATCATAGGCCTTCTCTAGACCGAAAAACACCGTGGCGTAGTGCTGTCTACGAAGAAAGGCCTCGCAGATGGCGTTTTCCAGTCGGAGCAGAGTAGCCGACGTGGAGTGAACTTAAGGAAGCCGCACTGTGCACAAGACAAATGGCCTCCGCTGTCCAGGAAAAAGGCTAGTCTAACATATACCAATTTCTCCATCATCCTGCACACACAAGAGGTTGGAGAGATTGGGCGGAAACCGGTCGGAGTAGAGTGATCTCTCCCCGGTTTGCGAAAGGCGAGCACATTAGCGATTCGCCAGAAGTCTGGGAGAAGACCCTTCACCCAGATCCTGTTGAACAAATCTAACAGAAAGGCCATGCCTCGCTCACCCAGTTTGTCGAAGGATGGCGTACGGGACATCGTCCGGACCATGGGCGGTGTCCGCACACGAAGCCCGAGCGGAGCACAACTCACTCACAGTAAACCTGTCGTTGAAGGGTTCTCCGCCTCTGGAGGTAAAGTCCAGCCGGCGGACTTCCGCGAACAGACGACGTGAATTAAATGCTGGCGGAGTAGCATCCCGGCTAGAGAATACGGAAAAAGCGGTCACGAAGGATTCCGCCACGGACGCGGTGTCCGAGATTGCGGTCCCATTCTCCTGGAGAACGGGAGGGGGGTCCTGCGAGAACTTGTCCCGAATCCTTTTGACTCGCTTCCACACCTCTGCTAAAGGGGTCTTTCCCGTTAAGTGAAGACACGTATGCCCGCCAAGAAGAGCGGCGGGCGTGCTTCGAAATATACCGGAACCTAGCCCTAGCCCGACGAAATTCAGCGACAGTGAAATAGTTCGGGCGGCGCTTATAGCGCATGTAGGCATAACGCTTCTGTTTGAGGGCCGTCTCACACTCGGCCGACCACCATGGGAGTGGTCGGCGTGCAAAACGGCCAGACGTTCTAGGAATAGTGGTCAGGCCCGCGGCGATGAGGTTGCTGGAGAAAAACTCAACGGCCTCATCTATCAACCTAAACTCCTAGACTGAGATAGAGAATTCAGTCATTTCCTAGGAATGCAGGCCACCGTGCACGCGCCAAGCACCACCGATGTGGGCTCTCAGGCGGCAGTTGCCCTAAAAATGATATTTGAATGGGAAAGTGATCACTACCATGGAGGTCATCGACCATCCCCCAATCAAAATCAGGCTGTGCATCCGGAGAGCACAGAGATAGATCAAGGCAAGAAAATGAAGCGGTTCTCGGGCAGTGATGCGTAAACTAATCCACATTTAGGACACCCATCTCAAGCTCTTCGATCAGATCGGCAAGGACTTGTCCCATGGGATTTATTGAGTAATCTCCCCAGAGAGGATGCCTGCCGTTCAGATCTCCCAGCAAGAGATAGGGCCTCGGCAACCGTGCCACGACACGGCGGAAGTCCCCCGCGTCGAAGTCTGCTGACGGTGGAATGTACGCAGAAATGATAGTATACCTCTTATCCAGGTGCAGCTGCACAGCCACTGCCTGAAAGGAGGTATCTAAAGAAAAAGGAAGAACGGAGACATCATGCCGGGTGTAAACCGCGCATCTCCCAGCTCGGCCGTCTCGTGGTGGTGGGGTCGGAAAACGCTTATACCCCGGGAGGGCGGGCAAGGGGCACGCGCCTAGCATGGTCTCCTGCAAAATGATGGCTAACGGGGAACGGGACGAGACGAGCCTCTGCAGCTCCTCCCAGTTGGCCCGGAGTCCACGGAAATTCCATTGAAGGAATATGCCCTCCAGGCCTAGCTCGGAGGAAACGCGGGGGCCCTCCTCGAACAGAAGACCCTCACGGGAATGGCCATACGCTTCCCGGAGGCAGAACCCCAGGCGTTGTTGGCCGGACAAAGCGCTGTCGCCTTCGAGGACTTATTGGGGGAGGTTGGGCTCGCCATGCGAGTCTTTTCCTCCCCCCGCCTCGAAACCTTAGGCGGGCGTTGCGGCTTCGGAGGCGGGGGGCCATCTTTTCGAGGAACCACCGTCTCCGAGCCACTCGCTCCAACACTAGGCGTGTGCGAATGAGCCGAAGCTCCTTTGTTGCTGTCCTCCTTTCAGGGGACAGCTTTAGGAACCCAGAAAGATGGCCTAGCGACCAACTTCAGGGATGTTGCCTCCTGTGACTCTAACGACTCGGTGGAGGCAGGTGGCCGTTTCGCCTTACGGGAAACGGTCATGCTGGGGGAAGAGGGGATAGCCCTGGTTTTAGCCGAGGCTGGGGATGAACCCATTTTGCCGCCAGCTTTACCGGGGGAGCGCCCGGGTTGAGTAAAGCCCGCAGAAGGGCTCCGAATGGGCGCGGAAACAACCGTGTTCGTTGGCCTGGATGGGCCAAGAGCAGAGGGTGCCTTTCTAACTATTGAGGCATATGACGTCCCAGGCAGAACCGGGCGCGCCAGGACCAAGTCCTTAGCCTCGCGGAATGAGAGTCGATCCTGGGCCTGAACAGCCAGGATTTCTTTCTCAAGGAGATATGCCCTAAATTGCTTCGAAGAAGCGGGATGCGGCTCTCCACAATTGACACACTTGGCCACACACGATTTAGACTTATCATGTGTGGCCTTGGAGCAATTTACATAGACTTCGGGTGACCCCGACTTTGCACGCCTACAAGAACGATTCGTATGGCCGAAGCGGTGACAGTAATAGCACCGCCGCGGCAGTGGCACGAATGCCTTCACGCGGTAGCGGTACCAACCGGCACGCATCGACTCAGGGAGCTTGTCACAGTCGAACGTGACGAAGAGTGTAGGGGTGGGTCTCGAGGCCCCTCCCTGTTTTCTCATCACACGTTCGACCTTGACCGCCCCATGGTCGGCCAGCTCTAAGGTGATGTCCTCAATGGAGTAGTCAACGAGTTCCCTCGCATAAACTACTCATTTCACAAAGTTCATGGTAGAGTGCGGCATCACACTTACCGGAGTGCCATGAAGTGTACGAAGAGCACTTATCTTGGCCGCCTCGGCGGGATTCGCAGCATTCGCCAGAAGGCTCCCGTCCGAGAAACGGGTCACCTTCGTCTCTCTACCAATTGCAATAGCTAATCCTCTCCTTTGATGGATCATGTTGCCCTAGGACAACATGTGCCATCAGTGAAGCGAATAACGAGGAAGCGTTTGAAGCCAGGTAACCTCCGCCCTATGCACTTTTGGTCTTTGTCATAGTCAGGGGCTTCGCACCCTGGGGGGCAGAGAGGCCGGATGCGCCGATCTTCGCTTGATCGCTTACCGTAGCAGCAGACCCATCCGTCATCGCAGCCCCCGCGGATGGAGAGGAGCCCCGAGTCTTCTTTGTCATTTTCTTGTTCTTTTTCGGAGAGGAGGGCGGGGCATGAACCCGCTTCTCACCTCCGCCGGAAGGAGCCCCCAGGCCAGATGGGCCGACCTCAGCCAGGTCGTTCTCCGAAATGGAGAAGGTCCTGGTAGTCGTAGGGGCACCGTTCGGAGGAGATCCCTTCCCTCCTTGTACTACCTCAGAAACCCTAGCCGTTTGCGGAGGTCCTTGCATAGGGGTGGATTCGGGTTTGGTGCTTGGCGCCGAGCCCGGATTCTCGCCCATGGAAGGCCCCACCGTCTGAGGCTGGGTTTCCTCAAAGACCATGTCTATCACAGGAAGGGCCTCCAGTTAGCCATCCCCTCCCAGGACATCGCAGGTCCCCTTGGCAGCGTCACCAGTCTTGTTTGGGGAGGCACAGGCCTTGACCCCGGCAAGTTTTAAAATTTTGAGGGAAGCGACCGAAGGGGCCTGGCTTCCCTCTCCCCGTTAAGGGGGTTTGCCCTACCGAGCCGCTTACACGAGGGGCGGTCGGCAATGGGCTGCCTGCTGGCTTTCTTGGCAGTCCCCTTAGAAAGAAAAGGAGGGACTGCCGCTGGAAATAGGGAGGTGCCCGAAAGCACCTCCAGAGAAGGGAGTAAGGGGGAGTCCCCTACACTCGTAGGCGTAGAAGAGGAGTAAGCCTCCTTTCCGGTTAAAGAAGTATGGAGGGTCCCCTGCGCAAGCACAAGGGGAGGGACCTCCATTTTTTTGGTGGAGCTGCCCGAGGGCGGCTCCGTTGTTGTTACAGGGGAAGTTGAGGGTTGTTTTTTTTTAGGTGTTCATACATGGGCATGGTGACCCTCTTTTTTATACGGGGCGCAATAGCTCACCACCTCTCGCAGTTGCCCGACCTGCAAGAGGTCCTTACAGGTCTCGGAGAGCCAGGCGCCGCCATTTGGGACCACCCCTCCCGCCTGGTGGCCTGGCAGTCCATCGGCATGGCGGCTCCACCTTGAACACGGCGTAAAAAGATAGATTGTGAAGAGGAGAGGAAAAGAGATGTGAGGAAGGTATGGGTCGGGATGAAGCAGGTTGTTAAAAAAAACCCATCCCAAACCGGAGCTCAGTGGTTAAGGAACGTTGTCCCCTCCCCCCTCAGCCCCGATTAGGGACGGTTGGCTTGAGAAGAAGGTCAGCATCTACCCTGTGAAATTAGAGGCTGACCAGAGAAAATTGTGGGAGAGGTTGTATGAAAAGCGACGAAGTAGGGGAGAATTACAGGCTATCTGAAGGAAGGAAGAGAGGCTAAGCTGGGGCCGGACGGAGTGCTGGATCCCGTCAGCACGGCGGCCAGGATGGCAAATCGCCGCGCCCCTTACGGGGTTCCGTCTACGAAACCTTCATTTTCAAACTCCCCAGAACAAACGTTCCCGACGCTGGCTGGTGGCAGAACACACATTTAAAGTGGATAAGCGCTTGACGATGTCATTCTGATCTTTATGATGGTTTCATGATCCGGTCACTGTCTCCCTGACCAAAATTGCGTTTACAAATGACACATACAGGGTGAGCACAAACTCTCTGGCCAATGTAACTTATATCATAGATCTGTAACAGATATATAACTATGTACATTACGTATGGAGTTTGTAGCCCCCCTCGCAGTACAATCATGGTGATTGTAAAGTCCTTTCCTTTCATTTTTTACACAATAGAATTTTTACTATTATGCCATTGTTTCAATACCATTATCAAGATACAATGGAACATTATACGGCACAAATACGAGGGCTAATCAGAAAGTAATGACAGTGAGACCGTATATTCTGGTAGAAAAGAGGTAAATCAAAATGGTAGTCTATATTCCTTCAAAGTACTCCCCTCCTGCCTCTATGCAACGTTCCATTCTCCCTCGCCACTTTATGAAGCAGTCACGGTACTCAGAAGCTGGTATACCTGGTAGCATCGAATTGACTGTTCGTGCCAGGTCTTGGATACGATGAAATTGCTTCCCTGCAATCGCACCCTTGATCTTGGAAACAACCAAAAATCACAGGGAGCAAGGTCAGGGGAGTAAGGTGGGTGGGCAAATATTGTACCTACTTGGTAAGTGTAGTACTTGGCTGTGATAGTAGATTGTTGAGGCACCACATCCACACACATTGGTCTTTGAGATGTGAAGAAGATGGCGAAAGTGGCTTCCTGCTGCAAAATCCTTCCTTCACCATCGGAGGTCGAGGCTCTCCATTACTTAACTACACCGTGTTGGATTGCTTGTCTCTGATGGTGAAGAAAGAAATCCAACACTGATCTCCGGTAGCAACATCTAAGAACCGTTTCGGACCATTTGGTTCGAATTTAGCCAGCCAGAGACGATAAATCCGCACTCGTTCGCTCGTCTGTTAGCAAATGGGGTATCCATGGAGCACACTGACACCAAGCTCCTAAGATAAGAATCTAAGAGTAATAGTAGGATCTTCGTCAATGATGGCCCGGCCACAGACCATTGTTGCTTCGGTCATGCGTCCAGACCGATGATCATCTTCCAACTGAGTTTGTCCGGTTGCAAAGGCTCAGCTCCAGCGGGAAACAGTTTCCAGTGATGGAGTAGACTGGGGAAAAACTTGCAATAATTCCCCACTGATCTTCGTTGCTTTTCCCTCAGAGTTTCCACCTAGTGAACGCGTAGAACCTGCAACCTTCTTTCGAGAAATCCATTTCAGGTTAGAGAGCGAAAGCAACAATGACGCAATCGCACATCGGAACAAGAAAATGTAACAACCAAGCGGCGACCAGTTCAAACACGTCACAACAGGAAACACTCGATGCCCACCGCTACCCTCTCTCCCATCACTCATGGTCTCTCTGCCACGAGTCGATTGTCATTACTCTCTTATCACTCCCCGTACTAGTTACTAGGCACGTAACTACGATGTCGAAGTGAACACAGACGCAAAAATTATAAAAAAACTCACCTTATCATATTGATGAATTAGGCTGAATTTTAAATATAACGTGTTGTTTTTTTTGTTTGGGACCACTAATCGCTAAACATAGAATCAAAACTTCAACCATAAACAAGAGAGAAAAGAAAAGAAGTGATAGCCAAAAAATGAGAGAAAGGGGGGAAAGTAAGGTTGGGCAAGGATAATTCACAATGACGCCCCCCCCCCCGAATTAGTCCCATTTAGAGGTTGAATTACTCATGCTTTGACGTTGAATTAGTGATTTAAGAGAATGAATTAGTTTTTATTATTTAAGTTCTAAGATTCCATCATGACGACAGTGTAGAGCAAATGAGCAACACCGCAGAACACATGAGCAACACCGCAGAGTACACAACAAACTGGCATGCAAGAATCGCACTTACCAACATTACACACCATCCACACTCAACATAATACACATCAATATTAATGGAAGCGCAAACAAGTAGCGCCACAGAATTTCCTACAGAAATAGCAGCACTAATTGCCCTCATCCAGCAAACTCTGCTCCACCCAGCCCCCCCCTCCCCTTAACTTACAATCACACCAGCCACAAACCACACTCAACGCCCGTGGCTGCTCGACACGGGCAAAACATCAACACCACTTCCCCTACCTCAGAGAACTAATAACCCCCAAAGGCAACTAAAAAAAAACACTACATACTTCCTCCAAACATCCAAACAACGCCCGCCTAATTAGCAAACAACCACAGTAGAAGCTATTTCAAACAGAGGGGCGAAGTAATTACAACACAAATGCACATTCTCAACATAATAAATTATAGAAATAGCCCTACCTGTACACTATACCAACACAACCAACAGCTAATCTCACCAGACATCACTTTATGCACACCATTACTGCAAATGCGCAAGACATGAACTGTAAATCACTACCTCTATTCTGACCATAACCCAATCATCATTAAACTCACATTTAAGCGCCCAATTAACCACGCCTACAAACTACAGCAAAGGAAACTGTGAAAACTTCACACATCAAATCGACCACAACCCAGAGACTTTAACATCACACACTTCCCATCAGTACACAGAGCAGTCAACCAATCACTTAATGCACCCTCTGTAGAAAAGCAAAGCAAACATAACACGTCAAACGACAGACACCATTAAAAAAGCTAAATACGCTGAAACAGATAATATCATCATCACAACTCAAAAAATACTTTATCTGAAGACCCAAATAACAAAACAAAACACACATAAGTCAAACAACTGGAAAATATAAACCTCCGAACCAACATTACCAAACTTTGGGAAACAACAAAGAAGATAAAAAATAACTAAAAAAACACACACAGGAAGCCCTCACAACACACATCATAGATAATAAAGAATACAAAGAAAATCCATCCACACCCAAACGCAGACCATCCATCCCTACTATCAAACACAACCCGCCATAAAAAATTAAAAAATCTCAACAGCCACAAGCCCAAAACAAACATCTAACTATCATTAAAAAAAACCCCGTCCCACAGCTATCATGAACTAGTCCTGTCTACACTATCCCTACCATCGGGCAAAAAACACCTTTAACGAACCATCACCATCCAAAGCATAAAGGGAACTAATGCCCAGAGTGAATCTCAACAATGATCGCACTCGAGCCCTCACAATATGATTTCCGTAAAAAAAAATCACTCCACAACTCTACTCAAAAACATAAAAACAACACATACTAGAAGTTTTTAGTCGCGTGCAACTCTATATATCACTGTGGGTCGGTCCCCGTTTTGCTTTTTGTGGTTTTGACAATAACATCATAACTATTCGGCCGATTATAACGAGATTTGAAAACCTTATGTTGTTTTACATTCTCTTTCGAATATAATTGCCAAGGTCCCCCCAAGGTTAGTCCGGGAATTATTGAAAGTTTTGAAGGTCGTAAGGTCATAAATCAGAATAAGTGAGAGCAGGCGACTTTGGTCAGCATCAGCAGACCTTGTTTACACCAAAACCCACCACCAGAAAGAACCATACTAGTAGCAAAAGACAAATAAAGCATAAAACACAGCACTCCCCACCCTCGACATATCCATACACAAAAAAATATAGAACAAACCCATCAACCAACCTCTTCTCAAACAGGGTCATTCACAAGCCCCAAATGCCACTATACAACGGTGTCGTACAGGGTGCCATTGCGCCCCATTTACTCTTCAGTATTTTCATGCACATCCCAACCTCCATTACTCTCGTAAGAGTACAATCATATGCAAATGACCTGGCAATAAAGCCCCCTCCCAGTAACATAAACAGAGCCAAGAGAAACATACGAGAGGTTCAAAAAGTTCGCGGAATAAAAAAAAAAAATCAATTCTTGTCCAAGGCATTGAAACTCCTACGACCACATTGTGACGTATGAGGAATAATGGATTTGATGGATCACGGAAGACGAAGGAACTGTTTAAGAAAACAAAAACAACTCATTTGATCTACTTGACTTGGATAAAGTAAACTGCAATGTACATAGAAATAGAATACGGTTACTATAGCAACGAGTAGCACCTTCAGACTGCATCGGGCACGACTGGGGGACTCTCTTCATCCACGCCAAGCAATTGACTGTATTAAATAGACCAATCCAACAGCTCTAAAAAGAACTATGTCTATTGGGTACTTTAACCTTCTCGGGTCTATTGGATAGTCTCTTAGCGTGGATCAGAAGTGTCTCCCAGGAGTGGCCGATGCAGTCTGAAGTTGCCTAGTTGCAGGGCCGGATTGCTGAATAGGCCATGGCCCAGGGCCTCGCACATTTAGAGGCCCCGCGCTTCAGAAACGTCCCCCAATGTTGACATTGTTTACCGCCTTTATCTAACACTTCCCAGCTGCTAACTCTGAAGGTGAAAGATCATTTCCTGAGTTAAAAAAAGAGTGAAGAACCAGCTTCGATCAACAGCCAAGACCATTGGTGCAACCATTGTTGAATCAGACAACAAAAGAAATTCCTTTTCAGGACATCACTGATTACTTTGACAAAATGAAATCCAGAAAAAAAGGTTAATATGGTATCTCAAATGCTAATACAGACAATAACTCTCCTTGTGTTTATGCTAAATGATAACTGTAATCATGCTTAATGATATGGGTATATAATAATATCAGTAGTTTAAGATATTATCCGCTTTTGTACTTTATTGAATATATTATTTTCTTTTATAAGCCTTTAATAGTGATGCTTTCTCTCGCCTATACCCATGGGGCCCCGCTAAAATGAATGGCTTAGGGCCCCGAAACATCTTAATCCGTTGCTATAGAAACTGCCAACTTGACTTTTGTTAAAATTGAACCAAGAACAAAACATCGAACTCTTGGTGGAATGGTGGTGGGAAATGAGCGATCTTCATCGGCACTTTAGGTAGAGTTTATGGGGACAATGCGCAACAGCGTCATTGGTTCCACCCATCCCCACCAGGATTATTATGCTTGTTCTCGATTCAATTTTACCTAAACCAATCAAGCTGTTCAAATGAAGAGTCTGTTTAAACAGCTGTTTCTTCCATGTTTTTCCACCGAATCACTTTATACACAACATAACGTGTTTTTAAGTCAATAACGCCCATAACACAACATAGTATGGGCGTAGGAGTTTTATCTCCCTATGATAGGAATTGAATTATTTTTTTTTTTTACTCGCATTTTCCGCGAACTTTTCGAACCACCTTTCTGGTTCGAAAAGCAAAAATAAAAACAAACCTCACACATTCACAAATCAAGCCACTACCTTAACATCGCATTACAAAATCACCTCATCTAAATAAATCGCCCACAAAATTAAGCTTCGCCTACGATACAAAGGGGGTCTTTCTAGCCTAGTGGATAGTGTTGGATTTCTGACGCAAAGGAGCCGGGGTCAATCCCAAGGGAGGCAGACACAAACGTCAGCGAACTTAGAGGTCTAGACGCGCCTTGCTTAAACCCGCGAGGGCTAGGTAAATACATCTTACACCTAAGAATAATATAATAATAACAAGAGGCGCGGGTTCACTACTCCTTACAAGAGGAGCTTGCGCTTCGCAGGCAGACCTTGGGGCTGTGGCTACGGCTTATCTGGCTCTAGCAACGGGGGTTGTGTCTAAAAAAAAGATTAAAAAGTTTCCAGTACATATCTCTTAATAATTTATTCTTCGTCTAGTTATTTTCAGGTCCATACTAACTCTTTAGGCCTAAAGGTAAGGAAAAATTTATCGGAATTCTTTTGATATATGGAAAAAACAATCCTGAGCTTTTTTCATCTAAATTTGTTTTTATATAGGAAAAAAACAACAAAAAAACAGCCATGCCTTCAATTTAATACATTTTGTGAACACGATTTGTAATTATCTTTTTATTTTAAAAACTCCAAAACATTCGATAATTACATTTATTTTTCTGAACTATTACAAAAAACTTGGATAAAAGCTTCAAATATACTTAGGTGACTCACAAACTAAAATTCAGACCGTTAAAAAAAATTGCATTCCTAAAATATAATGTTATGGATATGTATTGCAAACCTTTTAATTCTTTTTTAAACCAAAACGCCGTTGGTAGAGCCAGATAGGCCGTAAGCCAGGGACCGAAGGTCTACCTGTGAAGCGCAAGCGTCGGTAACCAATAAAAAGAGTAACATAACGGCCGTATGCTAAGAAAAATGTGAAATGCACTTTTAGCAGATTTAGTGTAGCTTCACAATTATTTATAAATTTATTATATGCAAAAGGTTAAAATGTAAAATACATAAAAAAATAGGTTTTTTGCTCAAATGTGCATTTCACATTTGTTTTAGTATACGCTGTAAGACATACACAAATATTTAAAAAACGGCGATACAATACAAAAAAAGAGAAAATATTAAGATCCGCGCTCAGGGGCTGCAAGGTAAGTCTTGCCCCCTTAAGGACCCAAGTGTGCTACCTGCAATTAAAAAAAATCGAACAGTATGAAAGGGGCACGCTCCTCCTCCGAAAACTCTACCACACCATAGTCGAGTGCGTAGGTACCAAACCTCACCACGAGGGACAAACGGTAGCGACCCTACCCGTCAGTAGTAGTATTGAAGGTAGGAGTTCGAGTGCACACACACGCAAACACTCATAAACACATTTAAACACGTTTACACGTACATGACCTTGCACCCCGAATATTCCTCCCCCTTTCCCTCTTACTGGCTTGTTGTCTAAACTGATCCCCACCCCCACCGCTAGGTCAGTAATATTTTTCGAAGGAATCAGAGTCTGCACAAACACACACACACATTGGTTTGACGCCAATTCCCCCTTTTCCCTAGGTCAGTGACCTTTTTTCCAGGGAGGGTTTCTTTGACTTGCCCGGAAGGAATCAGAGTCTGCACACACATACACGATCATACACACACACACAATCTTATTTGTTTTGTCGCCATACTTGAAAATAATTAAATAAGTTAAATGAGGCAAAGAGATATTTATTCGACATTTTTAGATATCGCAAGATTTAATCAAAAGATTACTAATGCCTAGACCATATTTAACATATCTGGCATATAGGCGAGGAGACAAAGATCGCTTTTTGTTTGTTGCTGTCGCCAAAAAGCTCCAAACACCGCCCCCCACCCCCGTGCACCCATCATCTGCTTTTAATGGCCCCTGTCCCCTTATTTGTTTGTCATCAAATGTTTCCCACCTCCAATCTGTAGAGATATAAAAACCCATTCCAAACCTTCCTCATTATCATTATAATTCATAAATTGCTGGGAAGAAGCCTTTTTCCCTTCTGTTAAGCTGACCGAAAACTAAAGGTTTTAACTAAGTGTAAGAAAATGGAGCCATTAACAGAAGATAAATGGAGTTCATGTGGTGAGATATGCGACTTTCTTCAACATTTCACCGTTTATCAGATGACATCTGCGTTCATAGAATAAGTAATTTTCTTTTTGTAACTTGTTTTAAAAAAGTCAAGGTTGTTATAATGATTTAATTTACATTGAAATTCAAATATGCATACATTTTTCCATAGATAAATAAATCGAGAAATAAAATTTAATTTATACAAACCAGCTTACATAATAACATATATACAATTTTGTAGATAAGCTACAGAAATACATATTTTCCAACTAACAATTAATATTTATTGAGTGTACAATATCAATTTTCTTTACATTCTACCACAAATATTCCTTACTACGATTTCTTCGTTTCTTTTGTCATTATAAGAATCAAATTGTTCAATAAAAAGCTCGATATGATTTACCGATTGCTATCTGCTGAATGGCATAGACACAAAACAAGCCACATGGGTTTGAAAAATAACTCTGAACTCTGAATGGATTGACGATAATAATTTTATTCGTTTTTACTAAGTTTTTTACGAATATAAACATCGTTCTGGAACCCTAAACAAAGGCTGTCAAAGTAATACAAAAAATATTGTCAAGAAACAAAGCTAACCAATGCGATCCAGGTCGATGGCTGAATTCCAGATTAATGATATAAGATGCTGGCAGTATTAAAGGTTGACATAGCTGAGTGGCTCTCGCAAAACAGCCATGAAAAACTCGTTTTGTAGTTTTATTTCGATACAATAGTTCTTCTATTTCTATTGCATTCATTTTATTAAGAATAAATTAGTAAGTTTCTAGACTTATCTATCTCAATACCAGATACAAACTCTGCATATATAACAAGGGAGACCGGGGGTCTATTAATGGAGATCTAAACTGTAACTGTATTGATAATGTGCCCTGTTGTATAGGATTGGAGCATTCTCCAAGACAAGTAGTACTATTGTGCTGATTTAGGTTAATGCAATATTTTTATTTTTTAGAAATTGTTCATATGTAAGTTAAATACTCAGCCCACCTCCAATACACCCGATTCCGTTATATAACGAGTAAAAAGCCCTTGAAGGAACTGGCTCTGCATCGTCTGAATAGTCTAATTCAAATGGTCTTTCAACTTCTTTCCCGTTTATATAGATAGTGACGCGATTCACATTATAAAGTTTAAATTCAAAATGTGATGAGATAATCATGCAGAGTGCAAACGGAATGAGACGACATGAATGTGGGAAGTTGTTTTGTACTAAATGTTATACATACTATAAAGCCCATGGAACAGAGCATACGTGCTCGATGAAGAGGTCGAAGAAGTCGATGGTCAAGAAATGGAATGCCGTGTATTATGACATTGAAACCTATAAAAAAGTGGGATCATTCATACTTTTTCCTTATATATTGGTAATGCAGATAATCTGTGAACTCTGTTTTGAATAATTTCACGGACTAGGGGTGGGAGTGGGGGATCAGTTTAGCAACAAACCAGTAAGGGGGGGAGGGGGTACCCTCAGGATGCAAGTTCATGTACGTGTGTAGGTGTTTGAATGTTCTCTTGAGTGTGTGCACTCGAACTCCTACCGCCAATACTACTCCGTCACAGTACTGGCGTAGCGGCGCCAGAATTGCAAGGTGAAGTATGCTCAACGAGGAACCTGACAAATGAGCACCCGGTTGGACCTATGCAATCTTGAAATTGGGCACACATATTAACTACTGAAATAATGTCATGTAATAGCAATGAACTAATGTAGAATAAAGCGAAATACTTATATATATAATGTTAAATCATAATTGTACATGTATTAAGAAAAACAGGAGTGTAAGAAGGCAAGCGAATAGTTGGAATTTCCCACGCGAGTGCACATACATACACACGCGAAGAAACAGCTGAAAGCCGAAAGGTCTCGATAGAAGATAACGAGGCAGCCGGAACGGAGTCAGGTTTGACCAGCTAGAGTGGACGTGGACCTGCGAAACGACAAAATCAATTTTGCTATAACCTTGCTATCGTTGCCAGCCCGGATGCGGCCAATATGTCTACATTTAAACACACACCCTTTGAATCCGCCCAGCAGTCTCAACAAACGAACAAATGATCATACTTCTGACCCTATAAGCTCCGTTCCGTGTCCAGATTAGGAGAAAGAAAGTCACGCCCCCTTAATTAAGGGTGGTATAAGTAGACTGGTTGAAGTATTCTCGTTATTATTCATTTGTCATTATTCTCATTCTGATTTGTTATTATTATAGTCACGAGTCCGTTCCTCGTCCTTAAGTCTAACCGTCCTAGCCCCAACTATCTAACGTAGAGGGAAATTTACAACAAAGCCGCGTAAGAGTCGAGTATCTCGCTTGCCCCAATTAAGGTAGACCTAAGCCAAGAATAAAGCCTACAAAACACCATTTTCCTTTCGAATCCTTCTCTTAACCCAGTAATAACCAAGTTAGCTTTCTACGCAACCTATAGATTTCTCTTAAGGACTTTGGGAGTCAGAGCAAACTCGACGGTGAGACCCCAAACGCCTTCGTCCGACACCCCTTTACGGGTAACCCTGCCTCACGAATAAAACCCTCCATAAACTGATGACTCTACTAACCCCCCCAGGGCTTTTTATACCTTAGAGAGGTGCCGCTCACGGAGCTCTCCTTCAGACCCGGAGACTCAATCAAAGTGTGCCTCACTCTCTGTGGCAAAAGACAATCTTTCCAGTAAGGTTCAGGAAAGCGCTGCATCCGATTCGGAGGCGATAAAAAAATGACTTGGTACCGTCAAGCCATTAAGGGATATATCCAGGGTAACAGTGGCGGCGTGATTCCATGTAGTTTCCTATTCCCACGCGCCGTCTCCCATCTTCTTTGACATGTAGCTTGGGGGATATGTTAATCCTTATTAAGTTAATAACGGGAAGAGTAAAACGCCGCTCAGTTTGCGCGCACAGCCTAGCCTTCTCGTCAGCAAACTCGTTTCCAGCTACCCAAACATGTCCAGAAACACAGCACAATACAATTTCGACATCTTCCGACTAACCGAGCCAGGCCGTCACGGATACTGCGAATTAGTGGATGTGGAGATTCCAATGATTCAAGAGAAGTCAGCGCGCTCTATGAGTCGCTATAAATTAAAAATCAGGCTTCGAATTGGCCACGGCGCATAATGTTCCGTACCGAGCAGTGTATTACAGGGTGATAAAAAAAAACGGGCCTTCACACTTTTTGTGATATATCCTTCATTCATTCATCCACACAATTAGAACTTAATGGAAGCTCCAGCAAAGAATATACTGCGTCAAACATTACTATAAGACAGGCTCGTTCAAGAAAGTGCAGACACTTTCGTACATTAGTTTGAATGTGAAAAAGCCACCTCCTCCAAGACAAGAATTCAGGACTGGGTGGACTACTTCGAGAACTATGGGCCGGTGGAGAACCTCAATGCAGCCAGTGACAACCGTCCAAGCCATTCGGGATGCTCCAGGAAGCGTACAGCTGAGCTGGTCGAGAGCCTGAGAGAGTCAGTTCAGCAGAGTCCAAAACGCTCTGTGCGCAAGCAAAGTCAGTACCTCGGTATATCCCGTGAGACTTGTAGGAGAGTGCTAGTAATGGATGTAAAGGCCTACCCATACAAAATACAGAAGAAGCAGACCCTTACATCCTCAGACAAGGAGCAGAGAAAGGCTATGGCAGTCAAGATACTGAAGAAGATTCGGGAGACTCCAACTTCCCTTAACTTCAGATGAAGCGCACTTCCATCTTGAAGGAAAGGTAAACTCGAAGACAAATGTCTTCTGAGAGACCTCCAGATCAAATGATGTAGCCACCAAGCCCCTACACTTCCCTAAGTGCAAGGTATGGACTGCACTCTCAGCCAGAGGCATCATCGGACCATTCTTCTTCGAGGAATCTGGCGCGACAGTGACAGTCACCAAGGAGAGGTATGTTGAGGTCCTCAAACCCTTAAAGAGGTAGCTGCATATCATGTTCCTGTCGCATGTAGGGAAGTTCTGGTTACAGCAAGATGGATCAAGCTCTCACACCTCAAACCTGTCCCGAGATTGGCTGAAAGAGAACTTTAGTGGCCATGTAATCAGTCTCAAGACTGATTTTGAGTGGGCACCTCACAGCCCAGACCTTAGCCACCCCAGATTTCTTCCTCTGGGGCTACCTTAAAGACAGAGTGTACGGAGGGAGACCCAGGACCATCACAGAACTCAAGGAAGCCATCAGGGAGGATATCAGAGCAATTAGTCGGTGAGTTTGTAAGGACGTCATGGACAACTTTGTGCTCCGCCTCAAGAAATGCTCTAGAATAAAGAAGAAAGGTCCAAAGATTCTCAGGTTTTGATATGATGTTTTTAAACACAATAAACTAGTTATCACCAAAGTTTCATTTAATCCTTGCAGAAAATTAAGAAATGAGGCCTATTGAAAGTTGGGGTCCGTTCTTTGGGAGTCACCCTGTATAACCAGCTCAGCCGTGAAGACAAGCAGCACTCGAAATATCGCCGGCGACTTCAAACAAGGGGGATATGGCATGGAAGAAGCCAACTCACCCTTCAAACTTGGAGCCATCCGTGTAACCAGGCATAGTGTGACAGGATATGCGAACACAATACTCAAGTGGTTTTTGAATCTTTGGGGGCCGAAACGTAGCAGAACCAACAGCGCCACCAGTCCAAAAATTACACCGAATTCTCCAAGGAGTTTTCTTGCCTTGAAATTAAAGTTTTAGGGCGTTTTGAGAGTTTCATTTCGATGTAGAAACCATCGAGATTGAGCGCATACGAAAAATGAGTGCCGTTGAGGGCTGGAGGAGACGCTGAACCCACGCACCGTAAACGATGTAAAGCGAGTGTCATCTCCCCTGTGTTGGCTATGAGTCAACCGTAGATGACTGCAGTCGATCGGACTTACCATCCGAAATAGACGTTCGGATGCGATGAGTAATTTATCACTGCTGAGAGCTATGAATTCTGCGAATGCCTCTTGTCTGGTGTCAGTTATCTCTTCTTCCTATCATAGTAGACTAAGTTGTGCAATATGTGTGAAGGAAGAAATACTATGGCTGAATTCAATATTTCCAAAAATAATAAAAGGCAAAGTGTGTTGATTGGTATTGGCACCGGGAGCTCCAATGCGAAATTTCTGGGGGCTTACGTGTAAATCTGAGGGCGGTGCAGAGGATCAGGAAAGGGCTGGATGCATCAAGCTGTAATTAGGAGGGTACAGTGCCTCGGAAACCTCACTCTATAAACTTTCAAATACGAAAGGAACCTCTGAAATTATCGCGGAGATCCTGGCAATCATTGACGACGATTCCAGTAAGTCAATGAGGTACATAGTCAAGAACAAGGCAAAGTCAGTCTTTCTCATCAGGCATTTAGTGCATGAGAACATCCGCTATTACTCATACTCGTACATGATGAGAAAGGGACAGTTTCTGTCGTAGAAAAGGAAGAACAAAAGGACGTGCGGCGAACCTTGAGAACAAACCGGAGTATCCCCCCCCCCCTTCCAAGCTTGACATGCCTCGGTTCTCTCTCTCTCTGACGATAAGAATTTCTGCCAGGACTCGCCAGGTGGTGGTGAACTAGCAAAACAACCGCTGGTTTGCCCTGTCCCCCAAAGACGTACCGAGAGTCATGAAGACCAAGTTCCCGGTCCACATCATGATGTTTGAGGTGGTCAGTAGAGAGGGCTACATTATACCCCCGTTTATCTTCCCAGAGGGCTACATCAAGTGGGGGAAGTGTTAGCCACAAGCAGGAGGAGGACACAGTCTTGGCTGTCAGACAATTTCTTTGACCACATCACCCCCCGAACATCTGGCCTCCTAACTCCACAGACAGAAACCCCTTGGACTATTATGTGTGGGGTTTGGTTGAGAAAGACCTGAGGGGAGTACTTTGAAGGAATATAGACTACCATTTTGATTTACTTCTGTTCTACCAAAATATACGGTCTCACTATCATTACTTTCTGACCAGCCCTCGTACAATTGAACTCGTGTCTTATTTTCTTTTATAGTGAAATTAGACGGCAACTTACGAAAAGCACCCTGTAAATCTCGGTTCCGACGTCGTTTTAAACGAGCTATGGAGCCATAAAATAAAGATAGTGTAGTATTATAAATCATTTCGACACTCGATGAAAGCCACAAAGCGTAGAAGCTTCATTGGCTCTCCAGAGTTTGTTGAAGGTGGATGCTCAGTGAACACAATGCCGAAAGTCAAAGAAATACCCAAAGCTATTCGAAAGCAAATAGTTGGACTTCGTAATGAAGGATTAACCTATAGGCAAATTGCTGAACGTGTTAAGGTTCCATACTCAACTGTTGAGGCAATAGTTGGGAAGCATCGAGAGACCGGGGCAATCTCCAACCTGCCAAGAATTGGAGCTCCTCGCAAGATCACGGGCCGCTCTCGACGCTATATGCTGCGTAAGGTGACGAATGTGCCCACGACTACCCGTACAGACCTACAGAATGAACTGGAGTTACAAGGAGTTCACGTCAGTCGAAAAACGGTTTCTAGAGAATTGCATCGAAGTGGTCTACATGCCTTCACTCCACGCAGAACTCCCCTTCTTACAGCAAAACATGTGAAGAATCGTTTAACGTTTGCCAAAGACTATCTTGACAAAGGAATTAAGTTTTGGGAACCGGTTGTATGGTCTGACAAAAGCAAAATTGAACTTTTTGGCCGAAACGAAGCCCGTCATGTTTGGAGGAAAGCAGGGCCTGCCTATGATCCCAAGAACACCATCCCTACCGTCAAGCATGGAGGAGGCAACATCATGGTGTGGGGCTGTTTTACTGTCCATGGTGTAGGAAAATTCCACATCATTGCTGGAAAAATGGATAGTTCCATGTACAGGCAGATACTGGAGCAGAAGCTGCTCCTGAGCGCAAAAAAATTCTACGGCCGGCGCAAGTGGATCTTTCAGCAAGACAATGACCCAAAACATACAACGAAATTAACGAAAGAATGGTTCGTAAATAAGAAAATAGGTGTCCTTCCGTGGCCTAGCCAATCGCCTGACCTCAATCCCATTGAAAATTTGCGGCGATTATTCAAAATTGCTGTGCACAAAAGGAGTCCGAAGAACCTTGCTGATTTGAGGATCATCTGCATGCAAGAATGGAACAAGATACCACAAACGGAGTGTCAAAAGTTAGTTTTCAGTTACAATAATCGTCTCAATGCTGTTATTGCAAATAAAGGTCACGCCACTAAATACTAAAGACTTGTTTATTGTTTTCGCCAAATACTTTTCTCCCATACATTTTTTTGTTTAGTTGATTTTCTGGTTGTCAATATATTTTTTGTATGTTCTGCTTAAATATTCTGTTAAATATATGTTCTCTGAATTACGTGTACTTTTTACCCCAAACCAAATCTCGAACTTTTCAAAGTGCATCACAAATAGAGTTGTGCAAATACTTAGGTCTAGTCACTGTATATATATATATATATATATATATATATATATATATATATATATATATATATATATATATATTAGGGTGATGACTTTTTGACTTTTTTATCAAAAATTATTTCCTGTAGCACAAATGAATGAACTTTTGCCTATTAATGACAAAAATTACTTTTATTCCATTGAAATATTTAAAAAGGTCACGCACAAACCACTTTGAAATGTAATATAGGCCATTTTAGCATTTTATATGTGTTAAAAATATTTATATTAAATATATAATTCATCAAGCAGACTTGTGCAATAATTTATGTACCATAGAATTGTATAGATTTTTCCGGAAAATCATCACGTCATCGCTTGGGCGATTTCTGTAGTTCCAGAATTTTCTTCAGCCATTTCGCGTGCGGGATATAAGCGAAATGTTTAAAGCAGGTAGTTACTAGTTCAGTTTTAATGGCGTTGATATTATTATTGCTTTATTATAATTGTTGTGTATTCTCCAGCGTTTATTGTAAAGAGATCCTGGAATTATTTGGCAAGCTACATTTAACTCTCTCACTAATTATATAATATAATAGCATATAATATTTTATCAGTGTCTGCCTTCTCTCTTATTTTTTATAATTGTAATTTGCTTGTTTTTTAATAAAATATATAAAAGCTCAATAACAGTTTCTTTAATTTGTTACCTATTTAATATTTAGGTTTATTTTCTATTTCAGTTGCTGAGTACAAAACATGTCGTTCAAGAAGAGCTTTTTTAACACGGAGAAGAATAAGAAAACTTAGACAAATAACTTAGTCCAGTTTCAAGCACCCTTAAGTGAACGGAGTCGCATGCCCCTGAAAATCCACGTGGTTGGACGCTTCAAATTTTTTGACTCCACCGCCAAAGAACGGAGGGAGAGGATCGGCCTAATTGTTGTGGAGCTAAAGGCTCTATGGAGCAAAACATTGAACTTCCCGCATGTATCTGATCAAGCCATTTGTGCAAAACTAGAATACCTTCTGAAAGACTATGAGTACTGCAGAAAGAAACAAAACTTTAATTCTTTGAATGAACTGTTTGACGTGACCAAGGTGAAAGGCAACTGGTTGTGCAAAAAAGATGAGAACCTCTATAAACAGCAAATTTTGACCAAAGGCCAGGTTGGTTATTCCACTGGTAAACCTGCTAGTGCCAAGACCATCCACCCATCCAAGCGAAAGAAGGCAATGGAAGCGACTGTGTCCCCACTTTCCAGCTCAGCACCACTTGATTGTTCCGAAACTAGCACGGACTCATCCAATAACAGCGAAGACAGTTCTTGGGTGGATGAGAATGTACCAACAACGAGGAAAAGGAAGCATAACCCAACAGGTTTAGAAAGACTCCTTGCTACAAGCTCAAAGCTGTCGTCCCACAGAGCAGCAAAGGTATGTCGCCAGCTTTCTGGTGAGGGCATTGAAATCTCAACCCCATGTCAGTCAGCAATCCACAAGGCTATCTACACGAGAGCTGCTCAGGTGAAGAAGCACTTGGTGAGCATGCTTCACCTGGAAAAGTGGAGCTTACACTTTGACGGCAAACACATTTAGGACTTGGAATATAAGGTCGTGGTCCTCAAAAATGAAGCGAAAGAAATAAACTTGGCTGCGCTCAAATTGAAGGATGGGAAAGCTGTAACAATTGCAAAAGGGCTCCCGGGTGTGTTAGAGGAATTCAACCCGTGAGGATCAATTGTTATGCTTGTCGCCGACACAACAAGCGTGAATACCGGCAAAAAGACAGGCGTTTTTGTTCGACTGCAGCAAATGTTCGAAGATAAAGGTCACCCCAAACCCAAGTTCATCAGTTGCCAGCACCATGTCCTGGATCGGATTCTTCGCGTTGTCATGGACGATGAGCTCCATGGGTCGTCTAAATCACAAAACATAGAGTACTTCTTTGTGCAGGATTTGATAAGCAGCCTTCAGCAACGGTGAAACTGAAATTAAGGAAACAGGCGGCTGGAGAGACGGCATGAAGTTTGTCTATCACCTCACGCGTGTCTTCCGTCACTTCACTGAGATGAAAGAGGTCCCCTTTGTAAAGTTTCAAAAGATCCCAAACATCAGCAATGGCGTTGGAACTCTCGTGCTATTCTAGCCCTTCTTGCGTTCATTCTGATGCCTGACACCCGGAGCAGGCTGCGTAAAATCTGTTCATTTATTTCTTACTCATGGGCTGACCATTGGTTCAGCACCCACTTGTTCCGCGCTGAAGATTTTTATGAGCTATCTGCAGCTCTGAATGAATACCCAACAAGTCTCAAATGCTTGAAAACCCACTGGAAAACAGATGAATCTCCAATCAATATTGCCCGAAGCAACCAGTGCTGTGAGCGTGCAGTCAAAGTTATGCAAGACTTGCACGGGTCCTGCCGCAACAAGGACAACCTATCACTGAGATTCATCCTGTCCAATGACATTATTGTAACTAATTTACTTCCTCGTGTGTTTGATGACTCTATATTATGTCATATATATGTGACTCATAAGTTGTGTTCAATCTTGTATATGCTGCCAGGGACTTCAAAAAGTGGACAAAAAAGCTGACAAATAAAATTTTTAAAATCATTTTGTGCGTGATTTTTTTTTTATCAAATCACCTTGAAAGTAAGATTTTATATAATCTTTAATTAAAGCTCATCAAATTATGATACAGGGATATGAGGTTGTAAAAAAGTCATCACCCTAATATATATATATATATATATATATATATATATATATATATATATATATATATATATATATATATATATATATATATATATATATATATATATATATATGGGGAGGGTTTTTTTACGTGTCATTAAATTTGACTGAGATACCATCTCAGTGGGACCGATTTAATCAAACTGTTCCTTCCCTTATGATTTCCCAGCGAATAACATTCCTCTCCCTGTCTCCCAAGTACAACAAGTCTGTGTCATTAAGGACTTAAGAGTGTGAACGGGTATAATGCTTTCAAAATCATTGTCCTTCAATCTATTTCCTTAATGTATATATTGAAAGGGCACTATTGCATCTTCCCATACCTCATTCCTTTGTTAATACTTTACCCGTTTGACCAATATATGATAGTTTTGGCAGCTCTTGTAACTAATGTTAATTTGATAAGTTCAAGGTAAATTAATTTTTTTAGCAAATTCTGATACAAAAATCACTTTAAGAAATAACAATTGGGGTACATTTATGAAGACTTTGGAAAATATTAAACAGATAAAATTGAAAATATATATATATATATATATATATATATATATATATATATATAAAATGAATAACTCACAAAGTAGCACGTGAGGTTCGCAATGAATGCAATGTCCCGCAGGAAAAATGAAAGGGTGCTTCCAAGTACTTTCGAACTTTATTCAGTTCACTCTCAAGGATAATTACAAGGGAAAATAATATAATAAGGGTATATATAAGCTATTAAAAGATAAAGGACCGCCTCTAAGACGAGAAATTACCAATCAGGAAGAAGGAACGGGACAGGTAAATTCACATGAAGATTTAGTTATAACAGGTAGCGATAGTCTAAAGAGGGAGACTAGGAGAGACACGAGAGGTAAATTGAAACGAAGGGGAGAGGGACAAGGAGAGAGGAAGAGAAATAAAATAATATTAATACAAAATCAAAACAATAATTAAATTGAAAAATCGGGTGCCTATAAAAAGGAAAATTGCAAAAAGAAAAATTAGGAATATAAGTCAAAGATAATTTCTTTAAGAATGAGTTTTTTCATAACAACATCAATTTTAAAAAGGCCAGGGGAAATGTTAAAGTTATTAAATTGGCTTATACATGAACATTCAACAAGGTTTCTTTTAAATGAGTCATTTGAGCGAAAGATTTTGCCAAATTCCCCTTAATTAAATGGTTATTTTGGGACATATGCACGAAAAACGCACTATTATTTACAGCTATCCTAACATTGTATTTATGCTGGTTAATATATACAGATAATTGCTTTCCTGTCTGTCCAAAATATTTACTTGGACAAACAGAACATTCGACCGAGTAGACCCCCAATATTATTACAATTATTGTTAACTAGAATGTTTTTTTATAGTTGACTCGTATTTGAAAGCAACTGAAATGTTAAAGTTTTTTAAAAGACGGGGAAGGTCAATGAAACAAACAGAGAAGGGTAAAACCCAAATGTTTTTAACATTAAAAGGGATAGCAGGAGTTGTATTATAGAACGTCTTTTTTCGCAGAGGAAAGACAGTTAGGAAGAAAGGGTAACATAGTTTATGGCCAATTCCAAAGATATTCGGAAATTCAGAATCCATATATTCAGGACTAACAACTCGTAAAGCCCGTAAAAACAAAGAGGACACAACGGAACGTTTGACTTTGGGACTTTGCGCAGAGTAAAAAAATGAATATTTGAGTTTGAATTAGTAGATTTGCGATAGATAGAGTATTTAAAACCGTATGGATTCTATGAATTAAGAGATCGAGAAAGGGAAGGGTTCTATTATTTTCAACCTCATGGGTAAATTAATGGAAGGGACGAGTGAATTAAGTTTGGTAAGAAAGCTATTAACATCTTTAGAATTAGGACACAGGCAAATGGAATCATCAATATACCTGTATCAAACAATAGGGTAGTCAAGGATAGTAGGGAGGAGTCCTTAATTATAAATTGCAAAATATTGTTCTTCCCGTACCTGCTACTATTTTTATGAAACTCATATCACTTTGTACCCAAAATTGTAAGTTTTCGTTCGATGGCAAATATTTGGTTCAGAACAGGATTTTACCTGTTCTCTCTAACATATATATGGAGTTCTTTGAATGTTCAAGTATAAGCCAATTTAATAACTTTAACATTTCCCCTGGCCTTTTTAAAATTGATGTTGTTATGAAAAAACTCATTCTTAAAGAAATTATCTTTGACTTATATTCCTATTTTTTATTTTTGCAATTTTCCTTTTTATAGGCACCCGATTTGTCAATTTAATTATTGCTTTAATTTTGTATTAACATTATTTTATTTCTCTTCTTCTCTCCTTGCTCCTCTCCCCTACATATCTGCTTACATCTCGTTTCTATCCTAATCCTCCTCTTTAGACTATCGCTTTATCCGTTAATCGTTTTATCCCTTTTGGCTCTGTTCATGACTCTTTATTGCCTCTCGGTTTGACCTTGCTATCTATTAAGGCTAAATAGTAATGTGAATTTACCCATCCCTCTCCTACTTCCTCATTGGTGATTTCTTGTCTTCGAGGCGGTCCTTTATCTTTTACTAGCTTATATATACCCTCATTATATTATTTTCTCTTGTAGTTATCCTTGAGAAGAATGAACTGAATAAAGTTCGAAAGTACTTGGAAGCACCTTTTGATTTTTCCTGCGGGACATTGCATTCATATATATATATATATATATATATATATATATATATATATATATATATATATATATATATATATATATATATATCTCAAAGTAGCGCGAGAGAATGATGAAGATGAATGAAATTACCACATTGAAAGAGAAAACGGAATAAATTTTCTTACAGTAATATTTTTATTACCTTTTTTCGAAAAAATCCGTGCAATGAAGAGCGATTCGACCCAGGCACACTGAGGCAGCGAGCACCGCTTTGATCACAGTTAAAAGAAAGCCTTTATATATATAGTAGCGGCCATAAGGATTCGAACACAGGTTCCATCACAAAACTTACGGTAACTTCAAAGAAAATAATACTAAGTATTACATGAAAAATTACATATATAAAATAAGCATGACTATAAGTGTACATGTACAATGTACATGCAGGATGGATGAAATTGCAGGTCACGCGCAAAAGAGAATTTTTATTCTCCAAAATATGGTGGTCAAAGTGATCCGGACAGATAGCACAACAGAGGTAGATGAGAAGGTACAATGATATAAGTTACTCAACAAATAATCTTCGGTTGTTAAACTATATTAGTACTTGGTATGTAGACCTTGACTACCATCTACGCACTGACATCTTCTGCCACAAGAGCGCAATAACCGAAGGCATTCTTCTGGTGTATTTTTCTCCAATCCTCTTGTAATATTTCCCAAAGTTCTTCGACGGTGCTTGGGTTTCTCTCTTTACTTCTCTCTTCTCGCGTCTTTCACAACTTCTCAATCGAATTGATGTCCGGGCTCTGAGCAGGCCAGTCCATGACACTTACTTTCTCCCGATCCAGGAATTTCTTCACCATGTGACAAGGTGAATTTTCTTGCATAAAAATGGCAGGTTGGACAGTGCGGCTCTCGTATGGGGTACAGCATGTGCTTGCAGAAGATCTTTATACACTTGAGTATTCACTGTGCCATGCAAGTGTACAAGTGAGGCAGTACCTTACGTCGAAATTATGTCCCATACCATAATGCTTCCTACACCAAACTTGACACTGATCTTCATGCAGTTCACGGGTAATTTTTCGCCAGGTCTCTGAGGGACAAACTTTCTACCTAAGTTAAGCGTCTCTGTATTCATTAGTCCACCGGTGATTGAAGGTGGCGAAGGTCTCTGTTGAAGGACAAATCTCCTGCTTATCAAGGGATTACTGTTGAATTACCCATTGGAAGTATTAGAGTTTGGAATTTCCCTTATAAGAGCTGATTCTATTAGACACTTATGTATATGATTGTGAAAATTCTAAATTATTTTTGCAATATATATATATATATATATATATATATATATATATATATATATATATATATATATATATATATATATATATATATATATATATATATATATATATATATATATATATATATATATATATATATATATATATATATATATATATATACAAAAGAGTAATGATAAATCACAATAATATATGAATCTGAATTTATTTTAAAGCATTAAAGCACAAAACTAGTTTCAGCTGACAGCAGACATTCTCAACTATGTAATGAAAAATGAAGCTAGCACATCCAGTATATAAAGGCGAATAAAAAAGACGAAACAAAAAGAAATCAGAGAAAACAAAACGGGGAAAAACATAAAAATTTAACATGGTTCTGGCCCGAATTAAAAGACTAGACAAAATGAAACCAGAAGAAGCAAAACGTGAAAACATAAATATAAATATTAGGCGTGGCTCCGGGACAAAGATTGCTAACCAAACTGCATCCTATCAACCAAGATGCTAGTGTATATCTTATACGCTGCCAGAATTGCACTTATCATATATCGGTGAGTCTGATCACTTTAACAAGAGAATAAAAGAACATCAAGCTGATATGAGGAGATGTGCAATTTCTTCAAGTCTCTTTGCGCACATGCAAAATTGACTTCAACCATTTAAAAATTATTTTTAAATCAAAAGATTGTATTTTTGCCCCCGATTTCACGCAAATACTTATTTTTCCACTTTGTTTCCTCTGATTTCATTATGTTCAATCTTTGCCCGGGAACCAGGCCTAATATTTATATTTTCCCGTTTGTGCTTCCTCTGGTTTCATTTTGTTTAGTCTTTTTTCCTCTGGTTTCATTTTGTTTAGTCTTTTAATTCGCACGGGAACTACGCCAAATGTTTATGATTTTCCCGTTTTGTTTTCTTTAATTTGTTTTTGTTTCGTATTTTAATTCGCCTTTATATACTGGAAGGCGGTAGCTTCATTTAAATTACACAGTTGGGAATGTCTGCTGACAACTGAAACCAGTTATGTGCTTTAAAATAAATTCAGATATTGTGGTTTATGATTACTCTTTTACATTGCTATATATCGTGTTATGAGGTCTTATAAATATATATATATATATATATATATATATATATATATATATATATATATATATATATATATATATATATATATATAGTTAATGCAGAGGAATTATTAGACAAGTGATCAACTTCAGGTCCAGGGTGACATCCTTTCGTCCTCGAACTGAGAGACCACATTTATAGGATAGCTCGTCGACCAGTAAAAAAAAAACTGGTTTCAAAGTTACCCCTTGGATCTTTTGTCTTGGATCTTTTTCCATCTTTCGAGTATTTTGGGTAAGATAACGCTGTTAATATATTAATAATATTAACGGTTTTCTATGGAGGTAAAGAGTCTAACATAAAGGGGTAACTTTGAAACCAGTTTGGGGGGACTGGTGGATGAGCTATCCTATAAATGTGGTCTCTCATTTCGAGGACGAAAGGATGTCACGCTCGACCTAAAGTAGATCAGTTGTCTATTAAGGCCACTACATTTAACCGTACTAATTTGTCTTGGATCTTTTTCCACACATATATATATATATATATATATATATATATATATATATATATATATATATATATATATATATATATATATATATATATATATATAATTTCGCAATTGACGTGCTCAGGATCCCCCCAACCCGTACTCATATCCCCCCTTAAGGTGTGAATGGGGTCCCCATTCACAACACCTGTCAAATGACGTCAGAATTCCCGGCCTGTTCAATTTAGGAACGAGGGTTAATATTGAGGGCACGGAGTTTGAGTTGCCGCTGAGAGTGTACACACACATAGGTGCCACACACACACACACACCTCAACCCCAGATAGTATAAACCCTGTCCACCCTTTCAAAGAGGGGGCAGGCAGATTGTCACCCATCCGCTTTATGGATCCACCCACCCACCCCCAAGCCGTGGGCATCTCCCCATATTGGTCCCCTCCCCATCGCTTTGGGGAAAGAATCCAATAAAGGGGAGGGGGGCCCTCAGTACACAATCCATTCCAGTGCCAAAATTACCCCTAGCAATTTGCCCCCACCCCACCCATGCAACAACAGGACCCAACTTTCGAGGGACGGCAGGAATCACGCCCCCCCCCCACGAATCGCTCTTTGTCACCTGGTCGACCCCGGCACAAATAGTGCCAACGCCGCATTACCTCATCCTCCCGATACCCATCCCCCTCCTATGGGGGATACGGCCAAACCCTTAATATGAGGTAGTCCCTCCCCTATTCCCCAGCCCAATGGGGGAAAAATATAAATAATTTTGGCACTCACATCGAAGGCCACGAGGGAGTGCCGGTGAGTGCCTGCCAATTTGGTGGACATAGTCGCCCCCTATGTCACTCACCTCCTTAAAACGGGGAGGGAATGAAGCGGGAGTAATCCAACGGAGGAGGGTTACTTAAAATAGTACGCAAGCCCGGAACGCGGAGCCCCGAGAAGGGGACTCTTATGAACTGGAACAAACACGTTCGCACTTAGAGGCGCCGACTCTCAGTGCAGCACCTTGGGGAAGGAGCACTAAAATACAGACTCTTTAACTATCTCCCAATCTCTCCTTTTCTATATTTCTTTACCTATCTATCTATTTATTTATATATCTATCTCTCTCCCCTATGTCTTACCTTTCTTTATGATGGGTTGTTCGTAGGTCGTCTTTATTTCCATTATTTGCGCCGCGCCCGATTTCTCTGCAAACAAAGAAAACAAAGTGAGGAAAGGAGGAAACCACGAGGGGGGCACTCGGTGGGGGAAGAGGGGAGAATCCCCCTCCCCCTAAAAGAATCAAAATGATTCCACGCCGTATCAAAGAATCCACCATGAATAACGGAGTCGGAAGGGGCATTTAAATAGCCCCCCCCCCACCGTGGACACTCGTAGGGATGTCAGCTCCCGCAACCACAAGCGGAGCCAGAGATATACATACCCCCCGAGAGGAGGGTCTTCTCATTACCCCCGACCCCCTCGCCGGCCCCTATCGACGCAAGGTCACTCACTCCCGCCTCCCTCAAGGGATGGACTAAAAGACGATAATAAGAGGCGAGGGGCTAATCCCGTTCACAATTAATGGCACGGACCTTAGCGCACCATAATAATAACTTGGGTAGAAACGACAAATAAACCATAGCGACGACGCGAAGAAAGGACCTAAAAATAGAGCCCACCCTAAATCAATGGTCTGGGGAGGAGAGGGGGCGGGGGAGACCTCACAATACCCTTCTACCAAACTCACTACCTCACTAATCTAAGAAGTTCGGGTCTCCCGGTTCGGCTACCGCGGGGTCTGTATATAGGATGAGGCAGTTCCTATTTATATTACACTCAGGGCTAAAAATAGGGCACCCGGTGGCAGACAGCCAAACATTCCTCTATAAAACCCATCCAAACTACTCGACAACAACGCCCATTTATATATATATATATATATATATATATATATATATATATATATATATATATACACACAAGTTCCCTTGCTTCCATTACCATAATACAGCAACTTCTACGCTAGCCTTATATATATATATATATATATATATATATATATATATATATATATATATACTACACAAAGCATGATGTTCACCGAGTCATATATTGATTAAGATTGACTGAATAATTTTGGCGGGTCCTATTTATAGTATGGGGCTACGAGCCATAGCGTGTCTGGGACTTGTTGCTTGCAAACTTAATAGAAAATTCTGGAACGATCTCGACACGCCCGCGCTTAACGCGTACCTCCATTGCAGCCAAAAACGTAACATTGTGTCATTCATCTCATCATGGAAAGTAGAAAGAGGCTCGGTGGTTTGTTTTGTTTTTTTAACAAATGCATTGGGCCCGAATCGAGGCATCATCTTGTAAGCTAAACACAACCCGATGTGCCTTAAACTCGCCCAAATCGGAAGCAGTGTTTCCATTCGGCTAGGCTGTAGACCTTATATGAATAGTAAAATCAACTGATACGTGAAAACATTCTATTGGTCAACCCGCGTTTCGAGGTCTAGCCTCATCATTAGGCGACTGCAAGTTAACAAGGTCTGCTGACCAAAAGTTGCTCGCTCTCACTTATTCTGATTTATGACCTTACGACCTTCAAAATTTCGAAAATTCCCGGACTAACCTTGGAAGGACTTTGAGAATTATATCATTCGAAAGAGAATGTAAAACAAGATAAAGCTTTCAAATTTAGTTAGAATCGGCCGAATAGTTACGATGTTATTACCCCAAAAAAAGCAAAACAGGGACTGACCGACCGACATAGTAAGATATAGAGTCGCACGCGTCTAAAAATATCAACAACTCGATACATAATAACTTTCAAACTTATAAAACATTAGGGATATACACAAGGGTAAACATTATCATTAAGTTAACTATCCTAACCCTCTAGATGTCCTGACTACTCTTCCATCAGAGAACATTTGGCGAATTTTAAAACAGTCATGCCCTTAACCTTCTTGTGTATACACGGAAGTTGGAGATTGACGTGTACATGGAACAACCAGACCAGGCTATAGATGAACATTTATTTGGCAAAGCTTTTGCGAAATCCTTACAAACCATTCACCGCGGTAAAACGAACAGACAAGTATTAAAAATCAACACTTATTAAAATGAAATATGGCAAATTAAATGCGTGAAAGACCAGAAACTATACAATAAGCAAATTCTCATCACACACAAACGTGTATAAAACCATACCTAGTCTAAGAATAACAATTAGGAGGAATGAATCATAGGGTATAGTTAATGAGGAGGAATCATCAACGTCCGTGGTAAAGATGAAGAGGGCTATAACTATGAAGGAGGGGTTCTTGGTCAATATGCAGATGGCGTTTTCAAGAAGAAAATCACTGGGTTGAGATTTAGGTAAAAACAAAACAAAAAAACAATCATTTTTAAGGGGTGATTAACGGTAAAGACACGATCAGGTTGAGATGAAAAAGAAACCTTACAACGCGGTGGACGCGTTCGAACACCGATACCCCCATGAGCATCGATTCTAGTTTTAAGTGAGCGCTTAATCTGAACAACATAAGATTATGTACAGTCATCACAAGAGTAGAAATCTACAATCGAAGAAAAGAGTCAGGAATTCAATCTTTGAATCTTAATATATATATATATATATATATATATATATATATATATATATATATATATATATATATATATATATATATATATATATATACTAACCGGCTTTCTATGATGAAATTACATGTAATTTTAATTTGTGGATAAAATTTTGAGGTTTTGCAATTTTTTGTAATCACATTATCTGGACCTTAATATGGAAGTTTAATATAAAACGAAAATTTCAAAAGATCTGCTTAAAATAAATATTAATATATGTCTTGGCCTGGTTGTTCCAATAACGACCAAAGCCACTAACCCGGGACTTTGCATGAATGCAGACAGTGAATGCCCTAAACGCTACCGAACAAGCGTGATCACATCGTATATTAACCGTGCCTTCACTCACTCCACTACATGGAAGGATACACACAATAAACTTGAGAGAGCCACTCAGGTACTCGTTAGCAACGGATTCTCCAATAAAGAAATACAGACAACTATAAGAATTATAATCAACCGATGGTACCTGTCAGAACCCCGGAAGAACCGAAATACAAACAAGGAAATTAGCACAGAACACCGTGCAGACGAGAGAGCAATCAAGGACTTTATTAACCGACGAATAAAACCCACGAATAGCAAAAAAAAAAGATAGCACTAAATATCTACTACCAAAATAGACAGACATCAGCCATGTTCATGAAAAAGAACCCCAAACCTCCACCTCAACCCAAACAAAGGACTCATCTGATAAATAAGTACACATGGAATTATCGAAACCACACTCTCAAGAAGAATAACATACCACCTCAACAATGGAGTACCTAAAAAACACACACAAGAAATACATGGAATTTGACTTAACAGAAAAAAATGATGGAAGAAAACACAAAAATTTTAGACTATGCTCCCAACAGCCGCTAATTACTCCTCCATAATGCTAGGATGTAAGAGAGAAATGTTAAACTCTTATGTACAAGAATTTATGTGGCTTGAAAGACAAAGACAATGATTTTTGCGATACAATTGCCAGCCAATAACCGTTTAAATTAAGTTATTAAAATTTAATTTCTAGAGTTCTACAAAGTTTACAAATTTTAATGGTTTTAAAATAAACTTTCTAACAAATATGTTCCTAAAATATTTTTTTTACAGTTATTTTCTTTTATTTTAGCCTTGGGAGGGATTAACTTTACTAGTGTAACTTTGGGAGGGATGATCTTTAATTGGTAAAATGGGAGGGACTATCTTTACTTGATCCGAAAAGGCGAACATAAGCCAAATCGAGAAGATGAAACTAAAATTATTAATTCGATATTAGCGATCGCGTTCAACAAAAAATGCCATAATGAAAATATACTGCCCATATATATATATATATATATATATATATATATATATATATATATATATATATATATATATATATATATATATATATAACTTTTAAATCCAACCTAAGATTCTTCGTCAGAGCACAATGGAAAAACATTGTGTGACTCCTGGCTTTATATATAACAGAATGGGGGAAGCCAATATGAGCCGGAAGTGGGAAGGGATGGGGGAGGCGAAGAAAGTAGACGTCGTGATAATTTAGGCCTGCCTGGGCACACAAAGCAGAAATTATCTAATCGACAATTATTTGAAATAAAAAGGATTTCATAAATGGGAGATGAAAATGAAGGCATAATCAATAATATGAAAAGTAATTAAATAACAATTCCTTGGAATAACTAGGATTTCATGAAAAGGAAATAAATGAGAAGGATAAAATTAATAATAAAATGAGGGCATTGGAACAATCTGATAATTCGATATATCTATTGTTGGAATCGTTGCCAGTGTGTCGCGCCTCCAAAAAAGACTCTCTTCCTTGCTTTGTTGCTTGTCGTCAGTGTGAGACTCTCTCCATTTCATCTTGTGTCCATCTCGCGTTGCCCAATTGCGGACTCGGGATCGTTGCTCCTAACAAGCAACAAAAACAAGGAAGAGCGCTCGATGGCACAGGTTTGAACCTCACCCATTTCACTTCATTAACGTGTAAATGTGTTTAATTTTATTCTCTTTGTTATTTCTCTCTTCCTTCTTTATTAATCTGTTTGATCCTTGTTTGTCTTATAAAAAGACAGAATCGCTTGTCTATCATTCTTTTCTCATTCCCTATGGGCTATTGAGCATATATATATATATATGATGAAAATTAATGCAATATCGCAAGAAAAGATGAGGAATTAAACCACATTCTTCGAAGACAATTTAATTCAGAACAGTTTCGGAGTATCTCACACCCTTTTTCAACTGACACTGGATATAAAATATTAGAAACGTGCTTACATACATAACACGGGGTCAGGTCGTGAAAGATCCCCTCTTTTTTCCCTAATCCCCTACTTGTGGCTAAGCAGCGGGAGGCTGGTGGGCCTAAACATATTGAAGGGCTGACATTTTACTATTTTATTTATTTGCGATCTTATTACAGGATTAAAAGAAAATTGACCCTCAGATAGATTTAAATTAGGAACTGACGATATCAAGCTCGATTCTACGATTCTTTCTTACAGTAATATTTATTACCTTTTTTCGAAAAAATCCGTGCAGGGAAGCGATTCGAACCATGGACACTGAGGCAGCGAGCACCGCTTTGATCACAGTTAAAAGTATGCCCCGTTAGTACACTATGCTACGCAGAGAACCAAAAAATTCTCTGAATAGAATAGCTTTTAAGGAACAATTTTCGCAAGTTCGAACGGGGACTATGAAAGAAATAGAAAATTAATTGGGAATTCAAAGAATAAATGAGGAATAGTTAAACGCGTGGTAAATAAACAAATGTATATAATATCTCTCAAAGTAGCGCGAGAGAATGATGAAGATGAATGCAATAAACCACATTGAAAAAGAAAACGGAATAAATTTTTCTTACAATAATATTTATTACCTTTTTCGAAAAAAAATATTCCGTTTTCTCTTTCAATGTGGTTAAATTTAATCTATCGATAAATTACCGGTAATTTTTTATCGGTGGCGACCCCTAATGTAGACCCACTCGTAAGCACCTATCGGGGTTGACATTGTAGTTTTCTCCTCTTTTTTTTTGTTTTAAATTTTGAGAGCCCATCTGGCGACTGCCTTTTCTCAAAGGAACTTGGTAACATAGGAATTAGGAAAAAGGCGTTCCCAAGTCATTCTTTGAGAAAATTTTGCAATCTTGCAGCATTGCAACGTAATCAGTAAAAAATGCAAGGGATATTTAACATCTTTAAGATTGCTCGGTCTTTTAAATTAAGTTAACGGGTCTTGCAAAGTGTTATATTGAAGGGGAAATTTTCCTTTCATTTAACAATGAATAAATAACTTCAGTTACGCTAATAACTTGAATGAGAGCCTACTAGAAGTCCTTATTCACTTTCCATCTCCCTAACTACACCAGTATTGTTCGGTGGTTTGTATGTAACTAATGGTGCTAGATTTTGCGCATCACGTCACTAGATACAACTTGGGTATCTCCATCTAATAAATTAGCACATTTAAGAATAACGATTAAAATGTAATAAGAAAGTCGGCTCCTATTATAGCGGTTCTTACAGTGTCACTGTTTTCCCCTATACATCCTGATAGGGTCGCGGGCGGTAGTCTGAAAAAGCACGCCCGATTCTTCGAACTCAACTTCTGCACATGTCGTGGGTTCAAATGAGATGGTGGACCCAGTATCAATAAAATACTCCCTGCTCGTGATGGGGCAGAAGATGCACAAGCAGACTTTTGTGGGAGCAGCAGCGGGTATGCTCTCGACTACAGGCACCAGGGCGTTTCCCTGCCATACGTTGGCCCTTTTGCACCCGGGACGGTATTGGTGAGCTCAGCCTCCAAACTCTTGGTGGTACCAGCCGAGTCCGTAGTAGTTTATCGGCACCTCTCCGTGGCGTTTGCGACCTTCTTCGTGAAAGGCGAGGGGGGGGGGCTAGCTTATTTTGCTAACCTTTTCTTGAAGGCAACGAATTCTGATGTGAAGGAAGCTACTACACTTTACAATTAGAGGCAAGTACTATACAGCGGGTTCTACTCAACGGGGACGGTCCACCTATGGTTTTCCCTCTCGATGTTGTGGGCTGTTACAGTAGCCAGCTGGTCGAAGTAAAAAGTATCAAGGTAGAGGATTTCAAAAGCTTGTTGGACTTGGATTGGGAGCTGTCGCACGAACGATATAGATAGGAGAGTTACATAGACCTCAGCTTGTGTTGGTCACTGGTGATTCTCTCCAAGCTGAGAAGTAATTCCACTTAAATAAACCATGAAAAGCGGAAATTCGTTTAGAATTTAAGGAGATGGAACTTACAGTTGATGCTTCAAGTTGTTGTTGCTGTACCATAATTGGATGCATGCAATTGGTTATTTCAGAGAGTTGCGAGACATTTTAACGTGTTCTTGATGCGGTGTTGTTGCAAAATGTCACTCTGGGCAAGGACACCAGGTTATTGTCGGGGACAGGTTTACGAGAGGCAATTATGATAAAGGAAAGATGCTTCGAGCGTTCGTGACATAATCTGAAGGGGAAGTAGTGTGTATATATTGCATTCATCTTCATCATTCTCTTGCGCTACTTTGAGATATTATATACATTTGTTTATTTACCACGCGTTTAACTATTCCTCATTTATTCTTTGAATTCCCAATTAATTTTCTATTTCTTTCATAGTCCCCGTTCGAACTTGCGAAAAGTGTTCCTTAAAAGCTATTCTATTCAAAGAATTTTTTGGTTCTCTGCGTAGCATAGTGTACTAACAGCATACTCGTACTTTTAATTGTGATCAAAGCGGTGCTCGCTGCCTCAGTGTCCATGGTTCAAATCGCTTCCCTGCACGGATTTTTTTGAAAGATAATAAATATTACTGTAAGAAAAAATAATTCTGTTTTCTCTTTCAATGTGGTTTATTGCATTCATATATATATATATATATATATATATATATATATATATATATATATATATAAGGGTAGTCCAAAAAACGGGATTAAAATTTCAAAGTGCACTGATCCTTTCTCCACACCACTGTTTTCTTTTCGTGTTGCATTCCTCTCCTTGTGTGCGAAATTTCATCACAATACAATAATATTTAGAAGCGTCCACGCAGTGCAGCCTTGAGCTGGCGGAATAAAAAGTAGTCGCTAGGGGCCAGATCTGGACTGTAGGGGGCATTGTCGTGGAGGAGCAGGACACGGCGTGTTAACTTGCTGCGCCGCTTCTGACGGATGCACTTCTTCAACCCAGCCAGTTCCTCGGCGTAATATTGGCCTGTGATGGTCCTTCCACAAGGCGGATAGTCCATCATCAACACTCCCTGAGAATCCCAGAAGATGGTGGCTATGATCTTCCCGGCTGAGGGTTGGGTCCGGAACTTGATGGGGGTTGGAGAGCCCCTGTGCTTCCAGGTCATGCTTTCGAGTTTGGTCTCGGGATCCCAGTGATGGACCTACGTTTCATCACCTGTCACTATGCGTGACTCGAATTCCGCCGGGTCTTGGTTGTACAGGAGCAGCAGCTCCTCCGAACTTTGACGACGTTGAAGACGATCATGGGGCGTGAGGTTTCGTGAGGTTTCTAGGGACCCAACGGACAGAAACTTTGGTCATGGCCAAATTGCCGTGGATGATGTTGATAACACTTCCATGTGATATTCCAAGTTCTCGCTCGATTTCTTCGACCTTCACTTTTATTATTTTTTTGGTAGCGTGTATTCTTTGTTGTTTTTGTTGATTATAATAATTATAAATAACTAGTTATGGCATTCAAGCCATTTGTCTTAATAATTTTTAATTTACTTTTGTGTATGTTATGCATTGCTTATTTGTTTGTGTTTTTTAATAAATTTAAGGGCGTGCTTAATGTTTTGGTATTTTTTTTGTGTGCGTGTGTTTTTTAGTTTTCTTGTTTCTTCAAAGTTGGTTGATTATCGTCGAAATCGGGGGGTTTTCATAATCTTGGTTTGCGGTTGTCTTCATCGGTGAATTGTCGTAGTTGTGAGTTCATTTATCTTCTTCGGTTATCTTCTTCTTTGTTTGTTTTCAGGTAATACATCTCATTATGTGTAGAACGGCACTTCGTCCCCGCCAGCCACTCGGTTGGCGGAGCTGGAAAATCTGGCGCGAGAGTCTGCTCTTCTGTTCTGGTTAATCATCTGGGTGATTTCATCACTCAGTTCCCGATTAACCAGTTCCTGCATTTTCCAGGTCCGTTCTTCGATCACCTTGTTAATGGGAATTATCCCCGCCTCTCTGTGCAGGTCTTCTTGCCGTCTTCTTTCATGCCTGCGTGTACCCGTTATTAGGTACATGCATTTATTTTGCACTATTTGAAGTCGCCTCTTTTGTGTTTTTGAGACACAAGAGAGGGTGGAGGCGAGGTAAAGCAACGTAGATCTTACAAGGGCATTGTAGATCTTCTTCTTGTTGCTTTCACGTAGATTTCTAAATGTATATAGAGTTCTGACAGCGGCCGAGGCTCGAGAAATTCTTTCTTCGACCTGCTTCTTGTACCCAGTAGAGGTGATTTTCATACCGAGTACATTGCATTCGTTGGTGTAGGGATATCGCGTATCCTCCACACGCACGTCTGCTCTTAGGGTGCGTCCAATGGGGACCACCTTGAACTTCTCTTGGTTTGTTCTTATTTTCCACTGAGCCGCGTAGTTGTTCAAGTTCGCGATTTCCATCGCTGTCATGCGAGCTTGCCACGGCGCATTCCTCCATGGAGATACGATTATCTGGCTGAAATCATCGGCGTACTAAATATTGAGGGAAGAGGGGTAGACAGGGGCTGACATCCGCGGTGTATATCGAGTAAAGGGTGGGGGACAGACCCCCCCCCCCCTTACGGGAGGCCCGCAGTGAGCGGAAACTTTGGTCCGTCCGTGCACCCTAGAATGACATACGCCGCTCTCTCCATGACGTAGTCACAGAGAGTTCTTTCTAAGTTTTCACTTAGACCCAGCCGTAAGATCTTATACTGCATGCCCCGCTGCCACACCTTATCAAACGCCTTTGATACATCCCGACAAACGATATCCACATAACTCCTGTCCCGTTTGGCTTGGGAAAGCTTTTCCGTTATGACATTGATTGCCATTTCCGTACTTCGCTTCTTTCTAAACCCGAATTGACATTGGTTGTAGAGGGAGTTTTCTTCCAGGTGAGACACCAGTCTCTCATTGAGGATCTTCTCAAAGAGTTTCCCGCCAAATTCCAGAGTAAATTGGGCGGTAGCTCTCTCTCTCAATGCTGGGTCCTTTCCATGCTTGGGCAAGAAGATCATCTTTGCCATCTTATAAGCATCTGGAAAGTACCCTGTATTCAGACATGCGTTAAAAATACGTCTCATTCCATCTATGATGTTAGCTGGTGTCTTTTCGAAGTTTACCTTCGTAAGCCCCGATTGGCCTGGGGCTTTTTGTCGGAATGAGCGGAGTGCGCCAAGGATCTCTTCTTCCGTGATCTCGGCGTCTCCGTCACGCAGTCTATCCACCTGGTGATGAGGATGCGTTCGGTGTATTTCCGTGTTAAGCTCGTCTACGATGTTGTTTTCGAACTTAACCTCGTTTTCTTCTTCTGGTATGCTGAAGATTCTTTCCCAATAACGCCGAAGTATTACTTCGATGTTTCTTTCTTCTGTTTCAATGGATCCATCTTCTTTTTTGGATTTCCATTTTCTTCTTTTTCCCAGATGATCCTCTGAGACTTTTGACTTTTTTCCAAAAGTCTTTGGGAGATGTATCTTGATCGAGGCTCTCGATCGCATCGTCCCATTGTCTCTGTTGTTGTTCGAGGATCAACTGGTTGAGCTCTTCCTTGATCTCTCTACTTCGTTTTAGCGAGTCAACTGATGCATTTCTGATATTTAACTCGTACAATACTCTCAATTCTCTGTAGAGTTCTTTCATGTACCCAGTTCACCTGTATGAGGAGATGGTTTTATACTGGGTTTTGGGGATGCAAGCCCTATCTGCATTTATAAGATGTTCGTTGAGGTCGTCGAGTGCCTCGTCTATCTCCTCGAGAATTGCCTCGCCCAGATTTGGTGGGCGATAGGCCTCGAGAAGACCCGCGTACCGTGCCCAGTTTGCTCTCCTGTAGTCTTTTCTGACTGGAGCTTGGACTTGTATAGGGTTCCTGTTGATGGTAAGTAGGATCCCTATATGATCACTACATGGTACCTGAACTGGTTCCATTTAGTAATTGAACGGTAGCTGACCATTAGCCAGACAAATGGCTGGTTTTGTGGCACTTCTTCCTCGAGTATAGGTTGGGAAGTCCGGGCCTATTCTATGGACCATATTTCGGTCCATCATAGCATCAAGGCACCTTCCATTTCCATTGAAGGTCCTGTACTCAGATTCCCGACATCTGGCATTAAGATCCCCCAATAATATGGTGGGGGTCCTTCTGCCAAATAGGCCAGAGAGAGAATGGATTGGCAAATATTTTCGTCTCGGCGGCTGGTAACCGGTGGCGATGACCAGCTTACCTATATCGAGTTAGACCTCTATTGTAAGATAGGATTCTTCCAGGTTTCTTATTAGCTTGTACTTGATCCCTCTTTTGATGGCGATGGCGGCACCGTCGTACCGCTCTTGAGAGTAATTCGTGATTAACACGTCGTAGTTCTAGATCTTCATTTCGGAGCTACGAGTGTCAATCCCATGTTCAGAAATCAAGATGACATCTGCATCAATCTCCCTGAACAAATTTCCGTAGAGAGTTCTTTTCGCTGTCCAGCCGTTGGTATAAATTTCCATGATTCTTAGTGAGTTCCGTTCCATTGTGAGATGTATTTACCTGTGTTTCTTCTTGGTCTTTTTGTTTTTCTTGGCCTGTGGGGCGGGTCTGGAGTGCCCAGGCTTTTTGCTCTTCGGGGGAGGACTAGGAGTCTTTGACTGACTCTTCATCGCTCTTGTGCGAGTGCATGGGCCCTCGTCACTATCCGAAGATGTGGACTCTTCTTCTTTGTCATTAGTCTCATCTTCTTCTTCGGATTCCTCCGATGAGGGAGATTCTATGACTTCTTTTAATCCAGTGGCTTTCTCTTTGTTGTTCCCAATAACGCTATCCTTGAATGCCCGAGAGCATTCGGGGTCATCAGGCACGATGATGGATGGCAAGTTATTGGCCTTTAGAAGCGCGTTTAAAACCTGGCTGTAGCATCCAGGTTTTACCGCATTTGCCACGTTTGCATGAGTGATGCAGATTAGGATTTTCGCACTTAGATCGTTGGTGAAGATCATCGGTGAGGGAGTTGAGGCCATCCCTTCACTTTTCTTCACAGTGTTCGCGTATGTGGTTGTTTTTCTCTTCTTTTCTTCTTCTTCCATTTTTTTATTATTTCTTTCCTCTCGGGGCAGTTAAGGGCCATCGTTCGATGGAGTCCCTTGCAGTTCATGCACTTCTTTTCTGTGTTTTTGCAGGAGTCATATCTATGACCCTGTGTGGCGCATTCGCTGCACCAGATTGTTCCTTTTGGGGGGGCAGTTGACGGTAGTATGTTGTTCTAGAGCATAACAAATGAAGCACATCTGGATACTATGGTACTTCTCATGCTCGATATTGCAGCCTGGGATCCTCATGTTAAAAATGAGGCGTCCCTCCGTTGCCGCCTTGAGGGCCATTTCGGTGGTCTGAAAGGTCACCTTAAAGACATGGGTGTGGTCACGGAATTTGATCACTTCCCTGATCTTTGCCTATGTGTGATTTTTTTATATTTCACTTTTAATGTCCGCGGGGAAGTTCTCCCCCACCCAGCTCTCCACCTTTCGGCAGATTACGCTCCTGTTGGCAGAGATCGCTGGTGGGGTTTTGGCTTCCAAGTCCATCTCTTTTAGCACCTCGGCCCCTTCATCGGATAGGAGCCGGTCTATATCCTTGGTCTCACCGCATATAGCGATGAATCCATTTGATAAATCTATTAACTTTATCAGTGCAATCCTTAAATTCGCAAATAAGGATTGGCACACGGTCTTCTTCTCGGGGGTCTCCTTTCCTGCTATGGTCCGTAGGGACACCCTCTTAGGGAGGGCCTCCATCGTTGTAGGCGCCTTCTTTCTTGATGTTTTTTTCCCTGTCTGTAAAAAATGTGTAATTATTATGTTATGGGTGAGAAAAAGTGATGTCAGAAGTGGTAAAGGAGGTAGAGTCAAGGGTTAGGTTTGACTTCGATGTGTGAAAAACGCTCCCGTCCAATTTCCTGTTGTTCCCCCGCTCGGATTGTGCCGGGATGATGGGTGATGATGGATGGGGGATGGTTCTCGAGTCGGGACCTCAGAGGGTTGAGCTTGGTGGACTTAATGCATAGCGGCCGAATCAACGACCGCTAAGTTTTTGCCACCCCCTTACGGGTACGTACGCCAAAACTGCATCCAACTACATAGAGACGGGAGTATTTCCCTCTATGATTCTGGCCGGGTCCCCCGAGCGATGAGGATTTCTCCTCCGTCCGGGACTCGCAGTTTTGCCCCAGATTCGAGAAAATTTCTGACTTGTGCTTCTCCTGTGGGATAGGCCTCAAACCAGTTTCCACGCAAGCCCTTAATTATGTCAGTCCAAGTGGCCGACATAGTTAAGACGAAATTAATGAAGAGCAGTCATCCGAGCAGGTTCCCACGCAGTTCGGTGGATGGGAGCAATGAGGTGTTTAGGCCATCATTTTATTCCAACACTCGCAGCGAAAAGATATAATTTTGACAATATGGTACAGTATATATTCATTTTCTCTCTATCGATAAGCGTACAAAAATTGGCCAATCATGGCACAGGAATATTTTAAAGGGAAAACTATATGTTACAAAAACGTATATAAGTATATAACGGGGAGAGTCGGGGAACGGCACATGAAAAATTTTGGGGAAAATTATGCGTTACAAAACCGTATATAACGGGGAGGGTGAGATTTTATATCTAAATTTTAGTTAAAGGGGGGGGGGGTAAATGGAAGACGGGGAACGGGGAAACTATGCGCTACAAACCGAATTACGTGTCGGTGCGTGCTTCTTCTAATGGCGCTCAACTCGGGGACGTCGAGATGTTGAGAGTACAGTCTCTGGCTAGAGCTGCACGTTGATTGCCGGTTTCTTTGCTTGTATAATTACGGCTTCGGCCATTCTTAACCTTCGTTGATCTTTCAACCTAATAATGATCGAGGTGTTCTTAGTTAGCTCCTCGCGTTTCAAGACAGTTCCATGGGAGTGAACTTGCCTATTTATCGCTCCGTCTTGAAGGTGAGCTGTCAACCGCCTTGAGAGGGTTGTGGATGTTACGCCGATGTACTTGGAGTTGCGGTGTTCGCAGTCACCGACTTTGCACAAAAATTCATACACGACGTTGGTCTCATGGAGCTCACCTATAGGCGGAAGGCAGATATTCTTCATTATGCAGCTGCTCGTTTTGGGGTTTTGTAGAATATAATTAGGTTAATATTTGTATTCGTGTTGATTGGTGTCACGTTCCGATGTAGAATGGGTTTTTTAGAGCCTTTTCGTCTTCACGGTAGCCGGTGTTCATGTGACCCTTGTAATAAAGGTCGATATTGCTTTTCTTTGGGGTAGACTGGACGTTGGTACTGGTGGCCAAATCCATTTTTTCTTTTATAAGTTCGTCGATGGATCGTTGTGGATAGCCATTGTTGATGAGGACTCGGGATACCCTCTTTAGTTCGAGGTCAACGGCCGCCCACGAGGATGAATGGGAGATAGCCCTCTTGACTATGGCGTTAATGACTGATCTCTTATACCTTTCCGGACACTCCGAAGAGCCGTTTAAGCAGAACCCCAAATTCGTAGCTTTGACGTATACCTCTGTCACAAATTTAGAGTCTTGGGCACTTATGCGGATATCCAGGAAGGAAAGTGATCCTTCATCTTCAAATTCGTGGGTAAAGTTTAGGAAAGATTCATTCTTAAATGTTTCTACGAGGTCGTTCACTTGGTCGAAGTTATCTGTGTTCAGGAAAATATCGTAGAAATTGGCAACGAGGACACCAAGAGGTGACCCCATCGCGACGCCATCGATTTGCACATACATTTTCCCATCGGGACCGTAGAATGGATCTTCTTTTGTGCATGCCTGAAGGAGCTGACGCAGTATATCCTTGTGGATGGTAAGAGGTGTATTACCTTCGGTATGGTAGATGGCCTTGGTTATTAATTCGATGGTTTCATCCACGGGAACATTTGTGAAAAGGGATTCAACGTCTATTGAAGTTAATACGGCTGCTGGTTGAGAAGTTTGGAGGAGATCCAGGAGAGTCGAGGAAGAGGGGAGCGTGTAGTCTGATGGGGTGTAGGGGCCAATTTTTGTACCCTTATCGATAGGGAGAAAATGAATATATACTGTACCATATTGTCAAAATTATTAGTTACTACAATATTTTCCTGAAGATGACCCACTGCGGTCGAAAGTGGTCTAGGAATAAAATATGTCCTTTGTGACTATTTTCTCTCTCCTCGAAGATCCTGTTAAGAGACTTATAAGGCAAATCAAGAAATTGCAAGTCAAATTCAATAACGCTGCCGCAGCTGTTGACTTTAATAACGCATGCATATATATATATATATTATATATATATATATATATATATATATATATATATATATATAGTGTTCGACAAAAGTTTAGGCCGGCGTGTCAGACAAGTTGCAGCATGATAAAAGTGTCATAAAAATATTAATCTTACCCTTAATACTTTGTTGGGTATCCTGTGCGTTTTTTGACATCCCTCAGGCGTCGTGGCATGGACATAGCAAGATCATGTAGCTTCTGGGTTGGTATAGCATCCCAACAAGCCCTAATTTCCTTCTCCAGCTTAGGGAGAGTGCTGACGTCCTTCCCTTGTAACTGCCTCGCTTTCCCCATAATAAGGCCACAAACACTCCCAAATAACAAAAACCCAGTCACAAAATAGAGTCGGTCAGGAGAAAACAACAGAACAGCCCTCTCACTACTGCGGACACGCGGACACTGAGCACGTGTTGGCAGGCTGAGCGGGGAAACTGAAGGATGTAGTGACGTCATGCAGCCGGTCCAAACTTCAGACTAAATTAAATCACCCTCATCTATACCATTCTTTTTTAAACATAAGTTTAGTTCAACCCGCTCACCCGGCCTAAACTTTTGTCGAACACTATATGTGTATATATATGTTGAGGGAAAGATAATGAACGACTGAGCTTCGAGGGTTTATCAAACCTAAGATAGGGTCCTTCTTCAGAGAAGTGAGCAGAGCGGAGTCCAAACTAGAAATGCTTGGGTTTGAAAGCTCAGAATAAACCCTCGACATGTTTCCTGAGCTACAAATCTTCCGTGATATATATATATATATATATATATATATATATATATATATATATATATATATATATATATATATATATATATATAGTGCGATGAGTAATTTGTCACTTAACTTCTTCGATATAAAAGAAAATAAAAGAGTTCATTTATATAGATATATATGTACCTATTTGCCAAAGATTACATGTGAAAGACTGGAAGTATTTCTGTACTATTCATTTTATCCAATGAAATCGCCGTCGGCCTCAACAATGGCCTCAGAGCGCTGTCGGAACTTTCTGAAGCCTTTCTTGACGGTACCCTTTTGTTTAATTGGGTAAAAACTGTGGTGATCCTGGATCTAATTTTCACCGTGGTGGTGCAGGGAGCACTTTTTAGTCTCCTCACTACGTCCCATACATAATAGTGCAGAGGTTGCTGTCTGTGGAGTTAAGAGGCCAGATGTTCTGAGTGACGTGGTCAAAGAAATTGTCTGACAGCCAAGACTGGGTCCTCCTCCTGCTTGTGGAGCATGGGGCAGAGTTCCTGATGCCACACGTACGGCCTTTCAACAGCCGCACCTCCTGGATCGTGGGTAACACTTCCTCCACTTGATGTAGCCCTCTAGGAAGATAAACGGGGATATAATGTGGCCCTCGCTACTGACCACCTCAAACATCATGATGTGGACCGGGAACTTGGTCTTCATGATTCTCGATACATCTTTGGGGGACGGTAAACCAGCGGTTGTTTTGCGAGTTCACCACCACCTGGCGAGTCCTGGCAGAAATTCTTATCGTCTGAGAGAGAACCGAGGCATGCCAGGCTTGGGGGGCATACTCCGGTTTGTTCTCAAGGTTCACCGCACGTCCTCTTACTTGGTAATCATCTGCTCACTCATCCAACTTTTGCCTTATCCTCAGCCCCGTGTTCAAATTGACACCCAAACACTAGGTCATCTTAGCATTAAAGCTCCCGGCGTGAATACCAAGCACCACAGTTTGCCTTTTTCAAATTTTTGCACGAATAAATTCAGCCAAAATATTGCTTTCGCAGACGATGCACAAGTGAGTCTACAAGCATGCACACAATTCAGTTACCAAAGGTACCAAAGTACTCACCGCCCTACGCGCGCGCTCTCTCTCTCTCTCTCTCTCTCTCTCTCTCTCTCTCTCTCTCTCTCTCTCTCTCTCAATGACTACTTCTCCTCAGTGTTTACTAAAGAGTGTGGTCCCATCCCCCAGCCCACGGATTCCTACTCGGGGGAAAAGCTGGAGGCAATGGACTTCACCGAAGGAGAAATAAAGAAAAAGATCGCTGACCTAAAGACGAATAAGTCCCCTGGACCGGACGGGTTTCTACCCAAGGTGTTGAAGGAAGTGTGCGATGAAGTATCACGACATCTGTGCGCTATCTTTAACATGTCAATCCGGACCGCATGCGTTCCTAGAGACTGGCGTGAGGCGGAGGTGACTCCGATCTTCAAGAAAGGATCCTCCAGCCATCCGTCAAACTACCGACCTATCAGTCTGACTTCGATAGTCGGTAAACTCATGGAAAGCATGATGGTGGAGAAAATAACGTCGTATTTAGAGTCAAACCTGCTACTGAGGAGTTCCCAGCACGGCTTCCGAAGGCAACGGTCATGCCTGACGAACCTTGTGGAATTCTTCCACTTCGTGTTCAGCGAGCACGATCGGGACAAGGCGGTGGATGTGGTTTACTTAGACTTTCAGAAAGCCTTTGATAAGGTACCACACCGCCGCCTTCTCCGGAAAGTGCGAGCGCTGGGCATAGACGGAAAAGTAGCCGGCTGGATCGAGAACTGGCTAAGTGGCAGACGGCAACGGGTGGTGGTGAATGGACAGGCTTCTGAGTGGGTGCCCGTTACTAGCGGAGTGCCTCAAGGTTCTGTCCTGGGACCACTACTATTCATCATCTACGTCAACGACATGGACGGTGACATGGTTGCGAAGATTTCCAAATTTGCCGACGATACCAAGCTTGGTATGAACGTTGCAAAGGATGGAAATACTGCCCGCCTGCAGGAAGACCTTGGGAAGATTGGGGAGTGGTCGGACACGTGGCAAATGCCGTTCAACGTGAACAAGTGCAAAGTAATGCATATCGGCCACAGAAATCCCCAATCTCATTATATCCTTAAGGGCACTGCTCTCGAATCGAGTGACACTGAGAAGGACTTGGGTGTTACTGTCACTAGCGACCTCAAGTTCTCGAAACAGTGCATTGAGGCAGAGAAGAAAGCCCAAAGGATGTTAGGCTACATAAAGCGCCAGTTTGGATACCGTAACAGGGAGATAGTACTTTGTCTGTACAACTCCCTAGTTCGGCCGCACCTGGAGTATGCCGTACAATTTTGGAGTCCTTCGTTTCGAAAGGACATCGCAAGGTTGGAACGCGTACAAGCCAGGGCAACCAAACTGATTCCCTCTATCCGACATAAAAGTTATGAGGATAGACTAAGGGAATTAGATCTGTTCTCGTTGGAAACCCGTAGACTGCGTGGTCAGCTCATCGAAGTTTTCAAAATACTTCGAGGGTTCGACAATGTTGACTACCGGGATATTTTCACACTGAGTGAGAACAGAACGCGCAATCACGGCTTCAAACTTGAACTGAAGCGTTACAACCGCAATCTGTGTGGAAACTTTTTCACCTACAGTATCTGCGGTAAGTGGAACGCACTTCCAGTGGAAGTTGTCAACAGTGAATCTGTTGACCAGTTCAAGTCAAGACTAGACAAAGTCTTGAAAAGTGGCCGTTTAGGGACGCAAAACAATTGAGCAGCCATGTGCCCGCTCGATTGCTAGTCCCAAGGTACCCTCTTTGAATGGACCGTAAGGTCTCCTAGGGTACCTTCTTTCCTTGTAACTCCTTGTAACTCCTTGTAACTCCTTGTAACTCTC
>OZ018317.1:210832663-210910163 GCA_963969495.1 Ceratothoa steindachneri
ATTTAGAAAATAGATCAATGGCTTTTTATGTGGTTCTGAGATTTAAACAAGAGAAACGAAATTAATCTTTACTATTATACAAACAAATAACAGAAGTTAACAATAATTTATACACTATGGGAAAACTAATCGTTCATCAAAGGAATGAATTTACAATGAAATGCTTCGGCACGAGCTATGAGTAGCACAATATTTACTCGAGCGAAAACGGGAGGAGATTAGGGGGTGAATCTTCGTAGTCGGAGAGCATCACGCCTCTTTGACGGGTTTTCTGTTTCTTGCGGTTTGCTGGATATATATATATATATATATATATATATATATATATATATATATATATATATATATATATATATATATATATATATATATATATATATATATATATATATATGGAAAACTCACAAAGTATTGCGTGAGTAAGCAATAAATGCAACAAAACCTACAGGGAAAATTAATACGAGGATTCCAAGAACTTTCGAACTTTATTTCGAGTTCTTTATCAAGGAATGAACTCGAAATAAAGTTCGAAAGTACTTGGAATCCTCGTATTAATTTTCCCTGTGGGCTTTGTTGTATATATATATATATATATATAATTGGACCATTAGAAATTTAACACCAATATTTCAATGAGCTATTATATTACGAATATCCATCTAAATTTCATTGTGAGTGTTTTGTTCTTATTATAGATACATAGTTTTATTTATTAACTTTAATGATTATTTGTATTTCTTTTTCAGATCGTAGTATAGATGCTAAGATGCGTGACATCACTGAGTTCGAAAAACCTCCAGCAGGAGGAGGAGTAATTCCGGCAGGACTTCGAAGCAGCTCGCTAAAAGAGACCGACGAGTGTTGAAACGCATTGTGATGAAAAATCCCCGGACAACTGCCCCTAAAGTGACTGCAGAGTTGAATCAACATCTCACTAGCTCACTTTCGATCAAAACTGTTCGCCATGAGCTCAATAAAACCGGATATGATGGAAGAACCGCCATCAAGAAACCTCTGCTTTCTCATCAAAACATTCAGAAAAGGCTGAACTGGTGTAGAGATCACAAGGGCTAGTCGACAGACCAATGGAAGCAAGTAATATTCTCCGACGAGTCCAGTTTTTCTCTTTTTCCCACTGCAAGGCGAGTTTATGGGTTGAAGCAGCCCGGGAAAGCTTTTAATTCTGACTGCCTTCTTCCTACAGTGAAGCACGGAGGAGGGTCAGTGATGGTTTGGGCAGCCATATCTTGGAATTCTTTTGGTTCGATCGTTGCCCTGCATGGTAGGATCAACAGCAATGAATATCTGAATATTTTGTAAGATCAAGTCCATCCCATGGTCCAGACATTATTCCCTGATAGTGAGTGCTTTTTCCAAGATGACAATGTCCCAGTACACACTACCCATGTGGTTAAGAATTGGTATGAAGAGCATAGGAGTGAGCTACAACACATGGGGAGGGGGGCCCCACAATCTCCAGATCTTAATATTATTGAGCATTTGTGGTGCGTCTTGGAGCGACAAGTTAGAAGTCATTACCCTCCACCCTCGTATCTAAAACCGCTGGAGCAATTATTGCAAGAAGAATAGCTCAGGATTCCTCTCAATGAAGTCAAGAAGCTGTATGAATCAATTCCAAAATGCATCGACGCTGTTCAGAAAGCAAAAGGAGGACCAACTCCGTATTAAATATATATTCATTGAATTTAATACGTTCCAATTATTTTGTCCAGCCCTTGTGTATGTATGTATGTATGTATATATATATATATATATATATATATATATATATATATATATATATATATATATATATATATGTTGAAAAACTCACAAAGTATCACGTGAGGGTGGCAAATGAATGCAATATCCCGCAGGAAAAAATGAAAAGGTGTTTCCAAGTACTTTCGAACTTTATTAAGTTCCTTATCAAGGATAACTACAAGAAATAGTATTATATTAGAGGTATATATACGAAAGAAAAATATGAAAGACCGCCTCAAAAACAAGAAATCACCAATGAGGAAGAGGGAAGGGGGAAGGTAAAAAAACACATTAAGGATTACAAGAAGCAGGTAGTAAGGTCAAACTAAGTCGAAGGAAAGGGTAACAGATTCAAAGAAATGGAGATAGCCTAACGAGGGAGATTATAAGACACGATGAGCAAAAGGGGGAAAAAATACAAAGTACAAAACAGAGCAGGGACAATTAAAAAATAAAAATGAATAATAATAAAAAAAATAAAAAATAAAATAGGGGCCACATAACTAAAGAATGTATATAAAAAAACCCACTAGGAACGCAAGACAAAACTAATTTCTTTGAGTATTAATCTTTTAATTATAGCATCTATTTTATATAAACCAGGGGAAAGGTTAAAATTATCACATTGGCTTATAAAAGCACATTCAATGATATTCCTTTTTATAGGGTCATTGGAACGATAAATAAATTTTGCCGAGTTCCAGTTAATTAAATGGTCCTTATCTGACATATGGACAAAGAAAGCACTGTTATCTTCCCCTCTTCGGACATTATATTTATGTTGATTTATGCGAACAGAAAGTTGTTTACCTGTTTGTCCGTAATATTTACTTAGACAACCAGAACACTCAACTGAATAAACTCCCCCTCCTCCCAAACTATTACAATTATTACGTACTAATAAATTCTTAATGGTCGTCTCATATTTAAAAGCAACAGAAATGTTAAAGTTATTCAAAAGACGGGGAAGATCACTAAAACAAAGAGAAAAAGGTAGAACTAAATTATTATTACTATTAAAAGGGAGAGTAGGGACAGTTTGATAAAATGTCTTTTTAGCAGAAGAAAGACAGTTTTGAAGAAACGGGTAAGGGTAACAAAGTTTATGGCCAATTTCAAAGATATTGGAAAATTCCAAATCCATATATTCCGGGCTCACAACACGTAATGCCCGTAGAAACATAGAAGAAAAAACAGAGCGTTTAACTTTAGGGCTGTGAGAAGAGTAAAAATGAATATAAAAATTTAAATTAGTAGGCTTACGAAAGATAGAGTATTTAAAACATGTATGAGTTCTATGAATAAGAAGATCAAGAAAGGGAAGGGTTCTATTATTTTCCAACTCATGGGTAAATATAATTGAAGGGACGAGACAATTGAGTCTGGTAAGAAAAACATTAACATCTTTGGAATTAGGCCACAAGCAAATGAAATCATCAATATACCTGTACCAAACGATCGGGGCGTCAAGGATAGTAGGGAGAAGTTTTGTTTCAAAAAACTCCATATATAAGTTAGCAAAGACAGGAGAAAGACAATTACCCATGGCTAATCCGAATTTTTGGAGGAAATATTTTCTTTCGAAATATTTTCTTTCTTTCTTATCGCATTAAGTATCGTGAAGTTCTCGAGTGTAGCTCTAGAGCCACATTGGATGGATCAGGTTTTCCAAGGTAAAGACCAATTCTCTCACATCTGCCCATTGCTGCATGAAGCGGGAGTATAGCGTGCGCCTTCTTGCTCCTACATATGATACAGTGCTACTACACTTACAGCAAAAAACGTATATAATTTTGGATACCATACGGGTGGATGGTTGATCTTTGAATTTAAATTCAAAGATCACAGTAATAATTGAGGCCGAATTCGACAGTTTTAACAACTCTTTCTTTTAAGTTTTTCGGAATTTTTTTTTTTTAAGAGCTCATCTTGGCTACTGCCTGCTTGGGCATTAGTCGCCGTATTAAAACTGGCCTGGTTCTAGGCTAATTTAAAATAAAATTAAAGAGACGAAAAACACCCCAAAAAGGGGGAAAGGAAGCAAGCTCCTGCGTCGGGGGAGGTCCCCCCGGCACAAGTGTGCAACCTAAAGGAAAAAAAAAACCTGCTTAAATAATAGGGAGTAGGCCGGCCTCCCCCCAAAAGCCAACAAGTCCACCAGTCAATGTGCACGCACTCGTCCCGAGTACAAGGGACAGGCGGTAGCGACCCCGCCCATCCCGGTAGCGGGACAAGTAACGTGCGCGAAGATCACCCAGACTGGGACATTCGACGAGGATGTGCCGAACAGTCTGGGGGACGACGCAGTCGTCACAATAGGGCGCAGGCGAGCGCTCCACCAAATAGCGATGCGTCACACGAGTGTGTCCGATTCAGAGAAGACAGAAAGCGACCTGAAGCCGTCGCGGCATTAAGGGATAGATCCATGGGAACAGTCGCGGCGCAATGGCACGCAACTTTAAGTTCCCCTCGACCGTCTCCCATGTTCTTTGCCAAATAGTACGAAGAGTTGCCCGTATTCCTGCCATGTAGACAGTGTGAGGAAGAGCGAAACGCTGGTCCGGTCGCAGAGTCCTCGCAGACTCTTTGGCGCCCTCATTCCCCGCAATTCCTACATGTCCAGGAACCCAGCAGAAGATAATCTCGACATCCGCCCGGCTCGCCAAAACCGTGGCGTCACGGATATCGCGAACCAGGGGATGCGGAGATTCTAATTCCCCGAGAGCACTCAGGGCAATTTGTGAGTCGCTATAAATCACAATCCGGTTTCCAAACAGGGCACGTCACGTCATCGCCCCTACCGAGGGGTGCATTGCAACCAGCTAGGCCGTGAAGACAGAGGCAGCACCTGGCAGAGCCCCGCTGACTTGAAACAGAGGTGATACGGCGTGGAAGCCGACCCGCTCTTTGGACTTGGAGCCATCCGTATACACTGGCACGGTTCCAGCGTGACACGAGGTATGCTCCAAAAAGGTAGAACGCAATACTCCCGGCGCTATACAAGATTTGGGAGCAGAGGCGTGGCGACAAATAGCCAAATTTGGTACCCTCCAGGGTGGCGTCCTGTGCAGAACCAGGGGCGCCACCGGGCCGAGAGCTATACAGCATCGACCAACAGGCTCTCAATGGGGGAAGTGCGGAAAGCACCGGTCGCCAGGTGAAAGCCGGTGTGGTGGATCGAATCCACCTTCCGCAATAAACGCTCGGCTGCGGATGCATAAAACTCGAATCCGTAGTCGAGCTTCGAACGAACAAAGGATCGATAAAAAAGTAGGGCAGTAGCTATATCAGCGCCACAAGCGCTGAACGTCACGGAACGGAGAATATCCATGGCGCGGGTACAAGAGACCCTAAGGCTGCGAATATGAGCCTCCCAGGTGAGGCGTCGGTCAAATACAAGACCAAGGAAACGGTGCGATTCAACCACATCCAGGCGCACCCCATTAAAAAACAAATCTGAGTCAGGGTGGAGCCGTGGATGGCGGCAGAAGGGTTGGCATCTGGGCCGCGCCAAAAGAGATCGAAAGGTCGTCCACGTAGAGCGTAGCGAGAACATCTTCCGGCAGCACCGAGGTGATGCCGTTGATGCTCAGGGCAAAGAGTGTGACACTTAGGACACTTCGCGGCGGGACACCCTCTTCCTGATCCTTTGGGCCGGATAGAGCTCCCCCTACCCGTACGCAGAATCGACGATCTCGCAAAAAATCAGATATAAACATTGGGAGGCGTCCCCTCGCCCCCATCGTGTGGAGAGTCTCCATGATACCGTATCGCCATGCGGTATCATAGGCCTTCTCCAGATCGAAAAACACCGTGGCGTAGTGCTGTCTACGAAGGAAGGCCTTGCGGAAGCCGCACTGTACAGAAGACAGATGGCCTCCGCTGTCCAGGAAAAAGGCTAATCTAACATTTACCAATTTCCCCATCAACTTGCACACGCAAGAGGTTAGAGAGATTGGGGGGAAACCGGTCGGAGTAGAGTGATCTCTCCCCGGTTTGCGAAAGGCGAGCACAGTAGCGATTCGGCAGGAATCCGGGCGAAGACCCTCCACCCAGATCCTGTAGAACACATCTCACATAAAATCCATGCCTCGCTCACCCAGATGTTGAAGCATGGCGTACGGGACATCGTCCGGACCATGGGCGGAGTCCGCGCACAAAGCAAGAGCGGAGCGCAACTCACTCACAGTAAACCTGTTGTTGAAGGGTTCTCCGCCTCTGGAGGTAAAGTCCAGCCGGCGGTCTTCCGCGACATTACGAGGTGTATTGAATGCTGGCGGAGCAGCATCCCGGCTGGGGGTTTCGAAAAAAGCGGTCGCGAAGGATTCCGTCACGGACGCGGGGTCCGAGATTGCGGTCCCATTCTCCTGGAGAACGGGAGGGGGCCTGCGAGAACTTTCCCGGAATCCTTTTGACTCGCTTCCACACCTATGCTAAAGGGGTCTTCCCGTTAAGTGAAGACACGCATGCCTACCAAAAAGAGCGGCGGGCGTGATTCGAAATATACCGGAACCTAGCCCCAGCCCGACGAAATTCACCGACAGTGAAATAGTTCGGGCGGCGCTTATAGCGCATCTAGGCATAATGCCTCTGTTTGAGGGTCGTCTCACACTCGGCCGACCACCATGGGAGTGGTCGGCGTGCAAAACGGCCAGACGTCCTAGGAATAGTGGTCAGGCACACGACGATGAGGTTGCCGGAGAAGAATTCAACGGCCTCATCTACCGACCTAAACTCCTCGACTGAGATAGAGAATTCAGTCATTTCCTGAAAGGCAGAACGGCCAGACGTCCTAGGAATAGTAGTCAGGCCCATGGCGATGAGGTTGCCGGAGAAGAACTCAACGGCCTCATCTACCGACCTAAACTCCTCGACTGAGATAGAAAGTTCAGTCATTTCCTGAAATGCAGGCCACCGCGCCCGCGCCAAGCACCACCGAGGTGGGCTCTCAGGCGGCAGTTGCCCTGAAAATGATATTTGATTTGGAAAGTGATCACTACCATGGAAGTCATCGACCACCCCCCAATCAAAATCAGGCTGTGCATCCGAAGAGCACAAAGATAGGTCAAGGCAAAAAAATGAAGCGGTTCTCGGACAGTGATGCGTAAACTCATCCACGTTTAGGACACCCATCTCAAGCTCTTTGATCAGGTCAGCAAGGACTTGTCCCCTGGGATTTATTGAGTAATCTCCCAAGAGAGGATGCTGGGCTCGCCATGCGAGTCTTTTCCTCCATCCACCTCGAAACCTTAGGCGGGCGTTGCTGCTTCGGAGGTGGACGGGCCCTCTTTTCGAGGAACCACCGTCTCCGAGCCACTCGCTCCACCACTAGGCGTGGGCGAAGGAGACGAAGCTCCTTTCTTGCTGTCCTCCATCGGGGGACAGCTTTAGGAACCCCGGAAGATGGCCTAACGACCAATTTCAGTGGTGTTGCCCCCTGTGAGTCTAACGACTCGGTGGAGGCACGTGGCCGGTTCGCCATACGAGAAACGGTCACGCTGGTGGAAGATGGAAGAACCCTGGATTTAGCCGGGGCTGGGTATGAACCCTTTGCGCCGCCAGCTTTACCAGGGGAGTGCCCGAGTTGAGTAGAGCCCGCAGAAGGGCTCCGAATGGGCGCGGAAACAACCGTGCTCGTTGGCCTGGATGGGCCAGGAGAAGAGGGTGCCTTTCTAACTATTGAGGCATATGACGTCCCAGGCAGAGCCGGACGCCCCAGGACCAAGTCCTTAGCACCGCGGAATGAGAGTCGATCCTGGGCATGAACGGCCAGGATTTCTTTCTCAAGGAGATATGCACCACAATGCTTCGAAGAAGCAGGGTGCGGCTCTCCGCAATTGACACACTTGGTCACACACGATTTAGACTTATCGTGTGCGGCCTTGGAGCAATTTACACAGACTTCGGGTGACCCCGACTTTGAATGTCTACAAGAACGATTCGTATGGCCGAAGCGGTGACAGTAATAGCACCGCCGCGGCAGTGGCACGAATGCCTTCACGCGGTAGCAGTACCAACCGGCACGCACCGACTCAGAGAGCTTGTCACAGTCGAACGTGACGAAGAGTGTAGGGGTGGGTCTCGAGGCCGCTCCCTGTTTTCTCATCACACGTTCGACTTTGACCGCCTCATGGTCAGCCAGTTCTAAGGTGATGTCCTCAATGGAGTAGTCAACGAGTTACCTCGCATAAACTACTCCTTTCACAAAGTTCATGGTAGAGTGCAGCGTCACACTCACCGGGGTGCCATCAAGTATCCGAAAAGCCCTTATCTTGGCCGCCTCGGCGGGATTCGCCAGAAGGCTCCCGTCCGAGAAACGGGTCACCTTCGGCTCTCTACCAATTGCACTAGATAATCCTCTCCTCTGATGGATCATGTTGCCCTTGGCCAACATGGTGCCATCAGTGGATCGAATAATGAGGAAGCGTTTGAAGCCAGTGGGCTCGAAAACGCCAGGTAACCTCTGAATCAGGGGCCCCGATGTCATCGAGGCTCCGCCCTGTGCACTTTTGGTCTTTGTCATAGTCAGGGGCTGCCCGAAAGCCCCTCCAGAGAAGGGGGTGAGGGGGAGTCCCCTACACCCGTAGGCGTAGGAGAGGAGTAAGCCTCCTCTCCAGGTAAAGAAGTATCTAGGGTCCCCTGCGTAAGCACAGGGGGGAAGACCTCCATTTTATCGGGGGAGCTGCTCGAGGGCGGCTCCGTTGATGAGCAAGGGGGAATTAAGGGGAGACTTTGTTTTTTTTACATCATTGGGCATGGTGACCCTATATTTTTTGCGGGACGCAATAGCTCATCACCTCTCACAGTTGCCCGCACTGCAAGAGGTGCTTGACAGGCCTGGCAGAACCAGGCCCCGCCATTTGGGACCACCCCTCCCGCCTGGTGGCCTGGCAGTCCATCGGCATGACGGCTCCACCTTGAACAAGGTGTAAAATGATAGATTGTGAAGAGGAGAGGAAAAGGGATGTGAGGAAGGTAAAGGTGGGGATCAAGCAGGTTGTTAAAAAAAAAAACATCCCAAACCGGAGCTCAGGGGTTAGGGAACGTTGTCTCCTCCGAAAAGCGACGAAGTAGGGGAGAAATACACGCTATCTGAAGGAAGGAAGAGAGGCTAAGCTGGGGCCGGACGGAGCGCTGGATCCCGTCAGCACGGCGGCCAGGAATTCTCTAGAAGGCATACTTCTTACCGCCAAAGGAATTTAGTTGGTTGACTACAGCCTACCAAGAGAAAACATGACTCAGTTTGAAATCTTCAAAGCGCAAGGAGAATCCTTGGGACTTTCCGGAAGAGAATTGATTGTTGTTTCTGAAATAGCGACTTGGTGTAGCCATTGGAGGCAAAAGAATTTTGTCAAGAATTCGACTCTAAATGAAGGTTCACATAAGTTAAATGCTGTATGAAGGAGGGGACGAATGGCATTAATTTTGAATTTAAATTCACAGAAGCTAAAAAAATTTAATCCAAGGTTCGAAAAAGTGGGTTTTCGGTAAACATTTGACGTGAAGTGGTTGTCTTCTCGGGTAATTTCCACGTTAAAAAAAGGAGATACTATTATTTTTTTCGAGCTCACAGGAAAATTTAATATTTGGATGTTTCGAATTTAAATAAGTCAGGAAAAGTGTACGATGTGACTTATGGCAAAATAATAAATAAAGGTGTCATCTACATAGCGCCTATACAAGATCAGACGAAAATTAATGGGACAATGCATCTGACACGCCAGGGGTACTGCATATATATATATATATATATATATATATATATATATATATATATATATATATATATATATATATATATATATATATATTCTTGTTAAAATATAGTTAACCTGCATATTACCTACTGAAAATAATTCTTATGAGGGCCATAGAAAAAATATGGCTCCTAAGGGGGCCATTAGTCAAAACCGATTGAGAAACACTGGTCAAGTAATCTATACAAGTAAAAATGAACATACCAGGGTACCTATGAATACCCCTATGGGATAAGGCTACTAATTCAGGCGTTAGTTTCTTTTAGGTGGGTCATGTAGTTAAAGTAAAGATCCCCACTAAACTATGGTAAGACCCCGGGGTAAAATGACACAACTTTCTAGACATTCTTTTTTACCCTCTTATCTTGTCTTCACACAGGTCCACACTCGATCCGAGAATGTAGCACACGAATCCTCTGTATTAAGTGCCACACACGAAAGCACTTGGCACTATTTAAATTCGGTGCCTGGTAATTATTCGCTAATATTTAGGTTCAGGTGCCTAGGTTTATCTCGACCATGGAGGAGCCTCAATGGCCTGTTCTCAGTGCCATAAATAGAAGCTTGGCACCATGGCGAATGATACCCCCACGAGACTGAAGAAGGGTTTGGTTAAGAAAGCATCAGTAACCAACGAGGGCACTTCCCGCACAAGGGCAATGCATCCGCACGTTCGTATATTGAAACCGGGCGCGTTCAAAATTACGAATACAACCCGCGTACGAGTGGGTTCAAAGATACGGACTTAAACCTCGTTGGGGAAAGGGGGAGGGCAAAGACAAAGGGAGTAGAGAAGTGGCAAGGGAAGCGAGTCGTATCAATTAGCCATAAGGGATAGAGGGGGGAGGGGATTAAGCTTCATTCAACCAATGCACCGCTGTGTGTGTGGAGGGGGGGGGGTTAAAAGCCGGGGAGGGTTAATGTTTAATGGTTTCCCGGGTCCTTGGAGGCCACAAGTAGTCTCTTCTCTTCGCAACTCGAGCGATAGACTTTCCACGGAAATTCACTTCCCCTAACCTCACTGTTTTCTGGCCAGGCTTTGTTGTTTTTTTGTTTTTTTTTTGTTTTTTTAGTCTGGTTTTTAGCTTTAGTTTTTAGACAGGTTTTTTTTTAAAAAAACGGAGTATTTGGGGAGGAGGACTAGGGATATGCTTTAATAGGAACGCGCTTTTTATTGTTGTTTTTAGTGGGGGCCTATTTTTCCCATTAAACTTTCCGAAAGGCACAAATTCAACCCAATAGTGTAATGGAAAATTTGCTGAGACATAAGTGTCCCCCAACAAGGGCCTGAATGGATCCGATAACGTCTGTCAGCCGAAAAAGAAGACGTGAAGGTAAGCAGGAGCCTACTGCTGATGAACTACCCCAGTAACCAAGAAACATGAACTCCCACGGGATATTTAAGAACATGATAGCCTTCTGCTGGTGGCCTACCCTAGTTAATAGTAAAACAAGCTAACATTCTAGTGCAATTCAAGATTGAGACTACTTCTGTAGTCAAGAAAGCAAAAACAGTATTACAGCATGGTAGCCTACCTCAGACGAGAAGAAAAAACGCCAATACTCCAGTGACATCCAAGAGCTTAAAAGCCTAGCACCGCTGGACTACTTCGAACCTACTTAACAAGAAAAAAGCGCCACGTCTACACCACTATTCCAGAACCTGGGAACCTACCATCGAGTGCCTACCAGGGTCGAGAATTCGATTGAACCTTCGAGACCAACCACAAAAGACAACTACTCGACGCCTTTAGTCCGGTCATACTCGACCTCGGGTGGAGTCCAAGGATGAGCCAACACTTAATCCCTCCCCCCACGAGAAACGCTTCCGGTAGCAACAATGACGCCTTTGAAGGACCCAAGCAGCTGTTCCCTACCGCACGCTATCCTCCAGAGTGGGGGTCCCCTCCCCCCTCTTCAAGGGTAAGGAGACGCACTATGGAAGGGTCAGACGCCTCCAATGATGGGGTACGGAGGGGCAAGTGCCCCCCAAGGATATGATAGGACCCCATCCCTTGGGATAGACCATTAGGGCACATGTGACCCCAAGTGCCTATAACCCTCCCACTCCGGAAGATCTCGAGGCCACTCATGCCCTGTCTATGGGTGCCACCACGACATAAAACCCGCATCCACGAGAGGCCGTCGGGGCCACCAATAGCGAATGGGGCTGCTCCCTAAAGGGCGCCGGAGCAACTCCCTCAAGGGCATCGAAGTAACTCCCTAAACGGCACCAATGCTACTCCATAAAAGGTACAGAAGCAAATCTTTAAAGGTTACCCGAGTAACTACGTAAAAGGCACCGAAACAGCTTCCTTAATGGCACCAAAGCCATTCCCAAAATGTCACCGAAGCAACTCCCTAAAGGGTACCGAAGCAACTCCCTCAAGGGCACCGAAGCAACTCCGTAAAGGCATCGAAGCAACTCCCTAAAAGGCACCGGAACTACTCCCCAAATGGCACCGGAGGTCCCTCAAGGGCGCCGAAGAAAATCCATCAAAGTCACCGAAGCAACTCCGTAAAAGGGACCGGAACAACTCCCCAAAATGGGATTGGAGATATTCCTTCAAGGGCACCGAAGCAACTCCCTAAAGGGCATCGAAGAAACTCCCTCAAGGGCACCGAAGCAACTCCGTAAAAGGCATCAAAGCAACTTCCTAAAAAGCACCGGAACTACTCCCCAAATGGCACCGGAGCTCCCTCAAGGGCGCCGAAGCAACTTCCTAAAGGGCACCACAGCTGCTCCTTTGACACACTGGCTATTTTTTACCATTCACTCTATTAGATTGGGCGACAAAATCTATCACCAACTTTGCTGAAAATGGTTGTGAGTTTCCTTGAATTTTATCTGGTAACTTTGGTGGCACTTCATTCTCATTCCCCGTCTATGAGTACCATCACTCAATATCCTTCCGCATCTACGAGTGACATTCCCTCATCATCACCCATCTGTGAGCGCCCCCACCCAATATTCCACCACATCCATATTCGTCAGTCCCTCCTCATCCGCGTCTATGAGTGCCACCACCCAATATTCCCCCGCAAACACGAGTGATAAACCCTCCTCATCCCCCGTCTATGACTCCCACTCCCCATCATGGTCACCCCCTGCAATAAATCCGCACCGCTCATCCGCCCTCTATTTATGAGATCAACTCCCTTTCAGCCCTTCCTGAGTGACACTACATAATCCAACGTCCCACATGGGTGGCACCCCCAGTCATCCCCCCCCCCGACATAAATGCTACTCTCAACTCATCCTCCCCGGTGCCAGAGAGTGTCATACCCTTAATGATCCCGTGACACGATTATCACTGTTATCAGTCCCGACCACGAGTGCCAAGTCTCTCATCCGGCCTCCGCGAATGCCAGTGTCATCATCGAATCAGTCCATGAGTGCCGATTCCCGCCAATCAGGCGGTGAGTTGAGGCTAAGAAATACGCGCGGACAGCTCCCTCCATTCGTACGCACAGCACATCACTCTTCCGTCCTTGATCCTGGCGAAGGAGTTCCCATGAGGGCAACAGGTGGCCCTTCTTTGGGCCACAAATGGCTTTTCACTAGCTGGTTGGTGGCAAAACATAGTGTTCCTGCTCTGTCTGCCTCTCCACCCTTCTAGCAATGTTTTTTCTGATCTTTATGTAAATTTCATTATCTAGTCTGAGATTCAAAAGATACGGAAGGACGGGGGGGTCAACTAAACATAATCGGATCCTTTTTTATATGAGTGTCATTCCCCTCACCAACAAATACCCCTCCCCCGGTTGAAATCCCCCTGGTAGCGATAAAAGAGCAGATGCCATGCCAATGCCTCCTGGTGCCAAGTGACTATTGACTGGTGGCAGTGCTATACAAGTTTAGAACTACGATAAGGATATAGGAGACCCCTCCACTCCCACGCCCCCACCGGGAATACAGAAACACCGATATCATAGCACACAAGAATGGAAGGTTGTGCGTTTGGAAGATTTAACCCATTCATGGAGGGGCAAATTAAGGATGTCTACGCAAACACCTAATATGCTAAGTTATAATAGGATAATTAATATATATATATATATATATATATATATATATATATATATATATATATATATATATATATATATATATATATATAGTTGCAGGACGAATGAACGGCGAAATGTACAGGGGAACTTTGGAAAGAAATTTGTTATCTAGCGTTGGTTATCTAAACTTGAATCCAGGATGGGCCTTTCAACAAGACAATGACCCCAAGAAGACAACCAAACAATCTCTGCTGACCTGAATCCCGTCGAAAATCTGAAGAGAGAATTAAAACTCATGGTCCAGAAACGAGATCCGAATCAATTATCGGATTTGAAAAAAATATCTTTGGAGGAATGGAACAAAATGAGGCCAGGCAGCTCTTAGGAGACTACCCAAAGCGCCTGCAACCTGTAATTGACAGCAAGGGCTATGCAACCAAGAACTAAACGTTTGCCTTGTCAAATGTCACAATTGTCTTTATAAAGTTTTTGCTTTTCTGATAGTTGCATTGTATTTATTCCATAAAGATCCACGTGCGTTGTAAATTTCCTTAACCTACCTTAACTGAGAGTAGGAATGTAAATTTGCATTTTAACAGTGTGTTGTAAACTTTTGTAGCCCATTATATATCTTTAGAGAGTTGCTTCGATGCCATTTAGGGAGTTGATCCGGTGCTCCTAGTTAACGCAATTAACGCAGGTTAATGAAATTTACAAAGCACGTGGAACTTTATGTAATAAATACAATATATATATATATATATATATATATATATATATATATATATATATATATATATATATATAACACCTCCCCCCATTTAAGAACCAACCCTACGGCAACTACTACGGGCGTGCACTTTGGAGGCTCCATTTTATGGACCCGACGGGTGTATGTACGTTCAGAGCGACGGTGTAGCTATGGGTTCCCCACTTGGCGTTCTATTTGCCAATTTCTACATAGGATCAGTAGAAAATGCCATTTTCGAAAATAACTCCACCTTCAAACCTCCCATCTACGTCCGATATATTGACGATATTTTCCTGGACCTGCAGAGCCCCGAAGATCTACCTATGCTTATCCAGAACTTCAAAGATAACTCATCACTCAATTTCGCTCACGAGAACGAAGAGCAGTCCGCACTCTCCTTCCTTGATGTTCTCGTTCGTTCTTCTCAAGAGCGCTTCGTGACAGAAGTATACATCGAGAGTACAAATTTAGGGTTTTGCATGAGTGGTTCCTCAGAGTGCTCCGATAGGTATAAGAGATCGGTGATTAGCGCCCTCGTGAACAGAGCATTCTCGCACTCCTCCAATTGGGTAACGATTGATGCTGAGCTTAAGGGAGTGAACCAGCTCCTTGTGAACAATGGCTATTCACAAACCGTATTCGACTCAATCGTTAAGCGGAAGATAAACTCTACCCTCCTCCCGACGGACAGACCATAAAACCTCACATCAATAGACATATACTACCATGCAACAATGAACACAGGCTACAAGGAAGACAAGAAGATTCTCAAAGCCAATATACACCGCAACTTTTCCCTAGCCAACCCCGAGCATAAAATAAACTTGGTCATATATTACAAGGCCAGAAAAACACGATCCCTCGTCATAAAGAACAGTTGTCTCCCCGCGACGAACCCCCTACAAGAGGCCAACCTATTGTATTAATACTCGTGGAATGTCGGTGACTGCAACTCTAAATACATAGGGATGACTTCTAAAACCTAGTCGCTATCAAGCGACATGCAACGCATCATACGTCAATTACAAGAGAAACGCTCACCCAAAACACCTCCATTATCTTCCGTCATCCAGACCGCCGAAGACTCCGAATGGCCGAGGCAATTACGATCTCCCAACACAGACCTTCAATCAATACACAACTACAACCAGAGACTATCTTCCCAACGACTCGCCCCCAGAATCTGCAACGCTCGAGCATGGAACCAGAACTTTGCCAAAACTTTTTCCTCCTTTTCTTTATACCCATCATTTTTTTGTCTTGGAACATATTTTTAAACATATCCATGTATTTTCATGTTAGTTGATTCAAGTTCAAGTTAATGAAAGTGATGAAATGTGTGGTAGGTATTCATAAGTGTGAAGATGTTTACTAGTTCTCCCTGGGGTTGAGGGCATCACTAGCATTTCTCTTTTTTTATTATGAGGGGTTTTTATACCTCTCATCCTTCTATAGTTTTGATGACCGCCCTTGACGGTCATATTCTTCCTTATGTTTAAATATTTTACTAACCCTTAAGGTGGTTCCTTCGTCGTGGTTTTCAAACCTTTCGAGTCACATTTTGCTAACTGGAAGGTTGTCACTTCGTTAATTTATGTTTTTATTTGTTATCTTAGCGTTGGGCATTTCGCCTCTTTTATTTAAACTTTTTTTATATTCGTTGTTGCTTTATTCCTTATATTAATTTAGTTTAAATATTAATTTGGGCACTTGCCTCTTTTTATCTATGTTCTTCATTATTTTATTATTTACTAAAGTTTTTATGTTTGCTTTTTTGATTATTCGCCTACTTATTTTAATTTATAATTATATTTGGGTACTTAGCCTCTTTTTATCTATGCTTTTAACTTTTGTTGTTAATTTTTATTTTATTTATAATTTAATTGGGGCACTTCGCCTCTTTTTATTAATTATTTACTTTTGTTGTTTGTTTATTTTATTTCATTTTTTGTGTCATAATAACTTGGGCACTTTGCCTCTTTTTAATTATCCTTATTGTCTCTGGTTGTTTATTTCTACCATCTCTTTTTTATTAAATTATTTTAGGGGTTTACATTCTTAGGTATAGATTGGTCTTATTTCTTCGGCTGGGGAACAGTGCTGTTCTTTCTACTTTGTATTGTCTGCGTTGAGGTATTTCGAAATTATTGTTAATATTTGGGAGTATTTCTTCCTCCACCTTATCACATGTCTTTCTCCCTAGCCTCTGGATCTCCATATTAATTGGCTTGAGTCCCACTCTTTCGTGTAGGACTGTCTGCCCAATACGATCGATTCTTCTTGCACCGTATATGAGCAGTCTGGCTTTATTCTGCACCCTCTGCATCGTCCTGTGAGAGGTACAACTTGTCATCTGCGTGAGCACGGCCGGGTACACCAGGACGGAGCGTACCAAAGCCGTGTAGAGTTTCCTCTTATTTGGCACGTTGAGGCTTCAGAAACGATAGTTTCTTCAGCTCTCTTTTGGCTAGGGAGACTCTGTTGTTTATGTGGGTCTTATATCCTGTTTTGGAAAGACGTAAGCCCAGGACCTTTCCTTCGTTAGAGTAGGGATCAATTTTATCCTCAACGAGGACGTCGTATATTTTCCGGCGATTCATCGGAATTATCTTGAATTTCTGGCGGTTGGTCTTGATTTTCCACTTTTCTTCGTAACGGTTGATGTTATCAATCTCGGCAGCTGTCGTCCTTGCTTGAACTCCACCGTTCCTGATGGGACTTGGAACGATTTGTGTGATGTCATCTGCGAACTGCAGATACATCGAATCGTACCTCACTGGAGCAGGGAGGTCTATTGTGTACACGAGGTACAGCAACGGACTCAGACAGCTGACTTGTGGAACTCTCTCCTCAAGTTCGAATTCGGGTCCTTTGTAGCCCTCGATCGCGATTTGGGCTCTCCTCTCCATGACGTAGTCACAAATGACCCTTTCCAGGATTGGGTTTAGCTGGAGGTTGAGGATCTTGAATTGTAACCCTCTCAGTCAAACCTTATCAAATGCCTTCTTTACATCCCGCAGGACCACGTCTACGTATCTTCGCTCAGCTTTGCTGCATCCGAATTTTTCCATTAAGAGTGCGAGGGCGGTCTTTGTTCCTCGTCTCCTACAGAACCCGTGCTGCTGAGGGTTGTGAGCTCCTCGCTCGGCTAGTTGTTCTTGAAGCCTATCAGCCAGGAGCTTCTCGTAGACTTTCGCAACGAATTCCAGCAGGGAGATTGGCCTGTAATTGACCAGTTGATCAGGGGGTTTTCCTCCCTTAGGTATGCAGATTATTTTAGCAATCATAAAACCATCAGGGAAGTAACCCGTGTTCAGGGAAGCATTATAAATATTTATCAAGTTGATTTTGTTGATGCAGTCCAGCCTGGTGCCCTTTGTTCGAAGGACCTTACAACAGTGACCATGACCTCTTCTGGTGTTATGAGACGGGCATGGCCCGCCATCTCCCTGCCTTTATCTACTTGATGTTGTGGGTGCGTGCGGTGTATAATCTTATTCAGGTCCTCAATCAGTTGGCCTTCGAATTCCTGATCGAACTTTTCATTGTCTTCTGGGGTGATACTGAGGACGCTTTTCCAATAATTCCAAAATCTGTCTTCTAGAACCGCCGGATCTTCTATATAATTTCCGTTCTCTTTTATCCGAGCCTTCGTTTTTCCAGGTTAGTCCTTTTAGTTTCTTGATTTCGCGCCAGAATTTAGCCGGGTTCAGCTCGCTATCGGTTTTGGCTAACAGGTTGTTCCAGATTTCCTCTTGATGGATGTTGATAGCCTCTTTTAGTTCGGTGTTTAGGCGCTGAAGGAGCGAGCTTCTTTCCCGCTTGGGACCTTCCCATCTAATCTCTTCGTACACTTCCATGTGAACACGAGCGATCTCCCTCATCTCCTCTGTCCATCTGTGCTGAGGAGGGGTTTTGTACCCAGTCTTAGGAACGCACTCGCGGTCTCCTTCTATAATCGACGTAGTTATCCTATCCAGTTCTTCGTCTATTTCCTCCAAGGTTGCGTTGATTAGGTCAGCTGGACGTATTGAATGAGTTGTCTCTTGTAACGTTCCCAGTTGGCCGAGGCGTAGTTTTTGCGGAGAGACTAGAAGCTGGATCGGCGCGAGTGATATTATGGTGATGATCGCTATGTTATCACTAGGGACTGTTGGGTCCGGCTCACTATGGTAGTTAAAGGGAAAGCCTTCACTTGTTAAGATTATGTCAGGTTTGGTGGCTGATGTGGAAGTGATATAGGTCGGAAAATCCGGCCATATTCTTTGGATGTTTTTTCTTCCCATAATCAATTCCAAGTTTCGGCTTCTTTCGTTGGTTCTACCATAGCGCGCCGCACGGCATCTGGCATTGAGGTCGCCCCCTAAGATTGCCATTCTGCGGTGCCAGGGTGTGTAGGTTATTTATTGGGAGATAGGCTCGACGAGGGGGTTGATATGCTGCTGCTATCACGAGGTCTCCTACCAATATGTGGAGTTCGACCGCCACAAAAGTTCGTCCAGTTCTGGTAGATGTTTAAACGAGATGTTTCCCTTGATAGCTATTGTAACACCACCTGAGTGATTCTTCATGACCATTCTGTAGCCTGGTATTTTAATTTGACCAGATGTAGTGTCAATGCCGTGCTCTGTTATTAGAATGATGTCTGGGTCAAGCACCCATAATATGTTTCAATATGCCGTTGCTTTTCCCTCCCATCCGTCTACGTTGAGCGTCAGAATCCTCATTATGTTGTTTACTCTTTCCATTTTGTCTTTTTATTGTTTCTGGCTTATGTTTTTCTTTCTCCCATTTCTCTTCTTCCTGAACTCGGCGTTATAAATTTGTTCGCAAGTGTTGTGATGTAGAGCCACGTTTTGGCGGAGCAAAGCCTATTTCTAATATTTCAGTGATGATTTCAACATCGTATTCCCATTTAAATACTTTTGATTTAATTATATGGAATATTTATCTGGGTTCAATCTCTTCGGCAAAGGGAAACTGTTCCCATGCGTATATTGTGAGATTGATGTCATCTGCACGGATCCTTTTCTTCTTCCCTTTCTTCACCTTGGTCTTCTTTGTCTGAGGGGCGTAAAATTCAGGACGTGCGCGTAAAGGATGCACGTCAGCATCTTGATTGAGTTTTCGTTCTGTAGTTTGAAGTAGGTCTTTTTCGTATCAACTTCTGAGAGGGCCGCCTTTGCTGCTTGAGCGTAGGTTATATTGGCTCTTCGTGTTTCCTCTTGTTTCTCCTTGATGACTTCTTTTTTGACAGGGCAGACCCTGCCCGCAGTTGGCGTAGTTTTCGAAGTTGTTTACACGTCCCCAGTTATGGCCTTTTTCGCTACATTTGGCGCATGTTTCTTGTGGCTCCTTACAGTCTTTTGTCGCGTGCTGCTCCATTCTGTAGCACCTAAAACAGAATTGAACTGGAGTAAATTCTCCTTTCTCAATTTGGTTTCCACTTACTTTGGCATTAAACATGAGCAGACCATGTTCTTTTGCCTTCTAGGCCGTTGTGGTCTCTGCAAAAACTATTTTTAAAACGTGAGTGTAGTCACTATTATCCCTCCTGTTCTTAAACTTGACCACTTCGACTGCATTGGCCCAGGTTTGTCGAAGCTAGATTTCCTCTTTTGAGTGTTGCCCAATCCATGGGTCGAGTCACCGGCATGCCACGCTCCTGTGGGTCAGGATCTGAGGTGGTACTGCGGGCTACAGACCAATTCCCCAATTCTGCCTCTTCTCTGGTGATGGCCTCAATGTCCTAATTCTCGCATATAGCAACGTACCCTGAGGCCACCTCCATCAGTCTTACAATGGCAATACTTAATTTGCAATAAAAAACCTGAATACTTTTTCTCTGTTGGGCTTGGGTTGTCCGTCGATTGTCGCAGGGGGATTTTGGTAGTGTTATCCTGGACCATCTCTCCGAGAGAATGGCCCCGTGGGGCTATAATCTTTTTATGCTCTCTAATCGTTGGCTGTGGTAACTTGATTCGAGAGGAAATGACTCGTGCTCCCTTTCTTCTTGCGGTGGTACTCTATGCTCGTTTGGGGTGACTCCTTCTTCTTCGTAACTCAGCATGCATGAACGTGAGCTGCCAAATGGGAAGGATGAATGATGATGAGTAAACTCAGGGGGGCCCTCACGAGGTGTGATTGTATGGCGGACTCTTTGTTGGTTAGCGCGCAATCAACCATCACTAACCGGGGGAGGGAACCCTCGCAAGTTTGGATATCAGAACTGCAGCCGGCATACATACAGACGGGTGTTGCTTGCCGCCCCCAATTATGTCTATCACAAAGAACGTCATAGTTGGGTCAGGCATGATGACAGGAAGTCCAGTTCATTTCTGTTTCGTCACTCCGTCGAGGGAGGGGGGTGGGGTTAGGCAGACATAAAGTGGCCTAGGAGCAGCTTGTAAAAAATCTCCTCAAAAGTCCCCGTAAGGAAAGTGAAGAAAAATCTACGTTTTTCGGCTGGAATAGCTTTTCTTTGCTTCCTTTATCGGGTAAGAGATGTGCAGCAAGTTAGCGTTGTTGAATTAATGAAGTCTTTAGTCCATCGTTGATTTGATTTGATGAGCAAGGTGGTGAAATGTGTGGTAGGTGTGATAGGGGTGAAGAAGTTTTTTAGTTTTAGTTACCCTGGTTGCGAGGGCATCGCCTTCGTTTTACTGCCATATTTTTCCTCTTTTGTTCCCATTTTTTGCCTCAGTGTTCCCACTGTTGGCATTTTTGACCCGCAGAGCCGGTTTGAATCTTCCTTTTAAATATATATATTTATTTAATTTTATTTTTTTAGCCGTGGTAGCTTTCTAGCCTTTCAAGTTTATCTTTTGCTAACTTTATTTAGCCTAATATTATTTTTTGTGGGCATTTTGCCTCTTTTGTTTTCATTTTCGTCTATTATTATTTTATTTCATTTCTCTTTCTTTTAGTGGAAACTTCGCCTCTTTTGTTCATTTTGAATTTTATTCTTAAATTAGTTTATACTTTTTATTTAGTTTTCTTTTGATGGGCTCTTCACCTCTTTTATTTATTTTAGTTTAAATTAGTTTGTTTGGTTTGGTTTGGTTAGTTTTTTGTGTTTTTTTTCCCAATGATGGGCTCTTTGCCTCTTTTTATTGTTTGTCATTTTATTTATTTTATTTTGTCAGTTTTCGTCTTTTGGTTTAAGTCTATATTTGTTGTTCTTTCTTGGTTTTCTCCTGTCTTATGTTCGTATTTCTCGATCTTGGTTATTTAAAAATCCGGTTTATTGCCTCTCCCTCGCAGTTTTGTCCGCTTGGGAATAATGCTGACTTTGCAACTTTGTGTCGCTTCTGCTGCGGGATTGCAATGTTGAGGTTGTCCTGTGTGGGTATAATAGTTTGCTCTATCTTATCCCAAGTCTTTCTCTCTAGCCTTTGAACTTCCGTATTAATTGGCTTAAGCCCTGATCTTGCGTGCAAAACTATTTGCCTAATACGGTCGCTTCTTCTAGCTCCGGCTATTAGCAGGGTGGCTTTATTTTGTACTCTCTGCTTCGTCCTGAGATAAGTACAACTTACCATCTGCGTTATCACTGCCGGGTACACCAGGACGGAGCGTACCAAGGCAGTGTATAGCTTCTTTATGTTTGGAGCGTTAAGGTTCCGGAACCTGTATAGTTTCCGAATTTGCCTTTTGGCTAGGGAGACTCTGGTGTTGATGTGGGTTTTGTACCCAGACTTGGTGAAGTGTAAACCCAGGACGTTACCCTCTTCCGAGTACCGGTATAGGTCGTCGTTCACGATGACGTCATCTATTTTCAGGGGGTTCATTGGGATTGTTAGTTAATTGGTCCATTTCTTACGGTAATGTTCAAACATATTCAATATATTTCCCTGTAATATCACGTTCACCATGATATATATATATATATATATATATATATATATATATATATATATATATATATATATATATATATATATATATATATATATATTACCGAGGAAAAATTATTCCGTTTTCTCTTTCCTGCGGTGAAGTTGGATTTATATATATATATATATATATATATATATATATATATATATATATATATATATATATATATATATATATATATATATATATGCTTTTATGGTAATAATTGTTTTATTAATTACTTTATTGTTTTGCTTAGAGTCTTTGTTTTTTCGTATATTTTGTAATGTGTGTAATTTGTGTTTTTTGTTTCTTCGTTGATGTCTTCTTCGGTAAATTTCGGTCTTCATCGGTAGATTTGAGTCTTCATCGGTGAATTCGTAGTAATCGGTGAGGTTTCATAGTTAGGTTTCTTTTTCTTAGTCGGGTTTCTTTATATTGGTTTAGGGCAAAAACATTTATGTTATCATGCGTAGAACGGCACTTCTGGTCCGCCAGCTGACAACCCCGGCGGAGCTTTGAAATCTGGCGCGACTTATTTCTCTTCTATTCTGGTCAATCATTTAGACGATTTCATCGTCCAATTCACCATTAACCTTTTCCAGCATATTCCTTGTCCGTTCTTCTATGACAACGTTAATGGGACTTAGCCCCGCCTCCCGGTGCAGCTCTTCTTGGCGTCTTCTTTCTAATCTGCGTGTACCTGTAATTAGGTACATACATTTATTCTGCACCACTTGTAGTTCGCTCTTTCGTGTCTTCGAGACACACGAGATGGCGGAAGCGGGGTATAGCAGCGTCGATCTTACAAGTGCATTGTAGATCTTTTTCTTATTGTTTTGACGAATATTTCTGAACCTATATAGTCTTGACTGCAGCAGTGGCTTTGATGATTCGTTCTTGGACGTGCTTCTTGTACGCGGATGAGGTAATCTTCATTCCGAGCACTTCTTGGTGTAGGGATATCGTCTATCCCCCACCCTGACGTAGTAAAGTAGTCTTCTGCCTATGGGGACTACTTTGAACTTTTCCTGGTTGGTGCCGATCTTCCACCGGGATTCGTAGGTGTTAAGATTTTCATTTTTTGCTGCTGTCATACGAGCTTACCAAGGCGAATTCCTCCATGGACAAGTGATTATCTGGCTGAAATCATCAGCGAAATGAATGTTAAGGCAAGTGGGGCTTATAGGGGCTGGGACATCCGCGGTGTAAATCAAGTAGAGTGAGTGACAGGAACCCCCCCCCCCTGTGGGAGGCCCGCAGTGAACAGAACTTTGGTCCGTCCGTGCACCCTAAACTGATGTACGCCGCTCTCTCCATGACATAGTCACAGAGTTCTTCCTAAGTTTTCACTTAGGCCCAGTCGTAAGATCTTGTACTGCATTCCCCGTTGCCACACCTTATCAAACGCCTTTGATACATCCCGACAAAAAATGTCCACGTAACTCTTTTTCCGTTTTGCTTGGATAGCTTTTCCGTGATGACATTAATCGCCATCTCCGTACTTCGCTTCCTCCTAAACCCGAATTGATGTGGATTGTAGAGGAAGTTCTCCTCCAGGTAAGACACCAGTCTTTTGTTGAGGATCTTCTCGAGGAGCTTCCCACCAAATTCTAGAAGTGAAATTGGCCGATAGCTCTCCTTCAACGTTGGGTTATTTCCGTGCTTAGGCAAGAAAATCATCTTAACCGTTTTATAAGCATCTGGAAAGTATCCCGTGTTCAGACAGGCGTTATATATTCTTCTCATCCCTTCGATGACATTGGCTGGTGCCTTTTCAAAGTTAAGCTTTGTAAGCCCCGATTGTCCTGGGGCTTTTTGTTGGAATGAGCGGAGCGCGCCGAGTTCTTCTTCGGTAATCTCGGCGTCTCCGTCACACTGTCTATCCACCTGGTGGTGAGGGTGCGTCTTGTGTATTTGTTCGTAAAGCTCGTCGATGATGTTGCTTTCAAACTCTAGATCATAGTCTTCGTTTTCCTCTTCAGTTATACTGAAGATCTTTTCCCAATAACTTCGGAATATCTCTTCAATTCTTCTTTCTTCCGTTTCGATGTTTCCATCTTCCTTTTGTAGCTCTACCATCTACTTCTTCCCAGTGGATCCTTTGAGATTTCGGATCTTTCTCCAAAAATCTTTGGTAGTCGTTTGGTGATCGAGGCTATCGAGTGCGTCCTCCCATCTTCTACACTGTTGTTCGAGGATCAACTGGTTAAGTTCTTCTTTGACTTCTTTACTTCGCTGTATAGAGTGAACTGACGCATTCACGATGTTGATTCCATACAATAAATTCAGCTCACGGTATAATTCTGTCATATATTCGGTCCATCTGTAGGTAGAGATGGTCATATACTCGGATTTAGGGATACAAGCCCTATCTGCGTTGATGCGATGGTTATTGAGGTCGTCGAGTGCCTCGTCAATCTCCTCCAGAATTGCCTCGTCCAAGTTGGGCGGATCGTAGGACTCGAGAAGGCGCGCGTACCGTGTCCAGTCTGTCTTTCTGTAGTACTTTCTGACTACAGCTGGAACTTCTATAGGGTTCGTGTTGATAGTGAGTAGGATCCCTATATGGTCACTACATGGTACCTGGACTGGTTTCATGTAGTAATGAACGGCAGCTGACGATTCGCCAGACAGATGTCTGGTTTTGTGGCACTTCCTGCTCTGACATAGGTGGGGAATTCAGGGCCTATTCGCTGGGCAATATTTCTGTCCAGCAACAGGTCCAGGTTTCTTCCTATACCGTTGAAGGTCCTGTAATCGGATTCTCGGCATCTGGTGTTCAGATCCCCCATTAATATAGTGGGGACTCTTCTGCCAAATAGGCCGATGAGAGTGTGAATTGGTAACACATCTCTCCTTGGCGGTTGATATCCGGTAGCAATGACCAACTTTCCTAAGTAGAGTTCGACCTCAATCGCGAGGTAGGATTCTTCTATATTTCTTATTTGCTTGTATTTAATCCCTTTCTTTATTACAATAGCGGCTCCGTCGTACCGTTCCTGCGAATAATTTGTGATCAACACATTATAGTTCCAGATTTTCATTTCTGCTCTACGCGTGTCGATCCCGTGTTCTGAAATTAAGATGGTGTCCGCATTAATTTCTCTGAGTACATTTCCGTAAAGAATTTCTTTCGTCATCCAGCCGTTGTTATTAATTTCCAGTATCTTCAGTGCGTTCCGTAGCATGGTGAACTGTTTTTACCTATGTTTCTTTTTATTCTTATTCTTCTTGGGGGCTGGCTGGGCCGGTTTTACTTGGCCCAGGCTTTTCCTTTTTCGGAGGGGGACTCCGGGTTTTGGACCTAGTCTTCGTAGCTCGTGTACGGGTGCAGGGGCCCTCTTCGTTGTCAGAAGAGGAGGATCCCTCCTCACTTTCAGCATTTTCCTCTTCGTCGTCCTCTTCGGATTCCTCCGATAAGGGAGCTTCAATAATCTCTTCCAGTACAGACTTGACGCTATTATTCTTTATGATTGAGTCCTTGAATGCCTTCGAGCATTCGGGGTCTTCAGGCATAATTAGAGAAGGGAGATTATTCGCCTTCAGGAGAGCGTTCAGTACCTGGTTGTAGCAGCCGGGTTTTACTGCATTTGCCACATTTGCGTGGGCAACGCCGATTAATATCTTTGCACTCAAATCTCCCGTGATATTCATTTGTGCAAGTGCAGATGCAGGCTTTATCTCCGCATTCTTCTTGGCGGCGTTTGCATATGTAGTTTCTTTGGCTTTCCTCTCTTCTTCCTTTCTCTTAATAATTTCGCGGCGCTTGGGGCAGTTCAGGGCCATGGTCCTGTGTTCCCTTCTGTGGCGCATTCACTGCACCACAGTTTGTTTCTGTCGGGGCATGTCGATGTCGTGTGCTCTTCGAGTTTGTAGCATACAAAGCACATTTGTATGCTATTAAATTTTTCTTGTTGTATATTTTCGCCTGGAATTCTCATATTGAAAACCAGTATTCCATTCTGCGTCGATTTTTTTGCCATTTCTGTGGTGGAGAGTTATTTTGAAAACGTGGGTGTGTTCGCGAACTTAGGCCCAGGGATTGCTCCTGGTAATTTCTTCCTTGAGCTCCTCGGGTGTATGCTCACCCTTCCAGCTCTCCACTTTGCGGCAGATCACGCTCTGTTTGCTGCCACTTGTGGAGGGGTTTTCGCTTCTAGGCCAGTGTTCCTTAGGACCCTCGCTCCCTCTTCCGATAGGAGCTGGTCCACGTCCTTGGTCTCGGCACACATGGTGATGAAACCAGATGAAACTTCAATAAGTTTCACTAGTGCCACCTTTAGCTTGATGCAGAGGGTTTCACATAGGTGCCTTTTATCGGGGTTCTTCATTCCAGGGATGGGACTTAGGGGGACCCTCTTAGTGAGGGTCTCCATAGTCTTCGTTGTCTTCTTTTTTTCTGAAACCAAAGTGTAATTATGGTGTTTTAGGAGTGAAAAAGAAAGTTATGACGTGGTAAAGGAGGTAATGGATAGTGCAGGTAGTGTGGGTATGAGTCCAATAAATGGTGAAAGAACGCCCCCGTCCATTTTCCTGTTGTTCCCCCGCTCGTTTGCTGCCAGAATGATGGATGATGGTTGGATGGGATGGGTCTAGAGTGGGAACCTCAGGGGGGGGGGGGAATTGTGGTAGACTTGATGCAGTAGCAGACGAATCAACGACTGCTAAAGTTTTGCCACCCCCTCACGGGTACTTATGCCATAACTGCATCCAACTACATAGAGACGGGTGTACTTCCCTCTATGATTCTGGCCGGGTCCCCCGGGCGATGAGGATTTCTCCTCCGTCCGGGACTCGCAGTTATGCCCCAGTTTCGAGATAATTTCCGACTTATGCTTCCGCTGTGGGCTAGTCCTCAAACCAGTTTTCACATAATCCCTTAATTATGCCAGTCCAAGTAACCAGCATAGTTAAGACGAAATCAATGAATAGCAGACATCCGAGCAGGTTCACACGCAGGGCGATGGACGGGAGCAGTGAAGTGCTTAAGCCCTCATTGAATTATGAGTCTTCGATGAAAAATAAGTATCTCTCTTTTAAAACGGTAAAACGGGATTCACCGTAAGACTTCCAGACTAGGCGCTCTTCTATGTAGGCGGTGCTCCAAGTCAGTTACTAAACAAGTAAAAATGCTTTATCTGAAGGTCGTCAGCAGTGTAGTAGTCGAATATTCGGCCGTCTCAATGGAATTATTTGAGTGATTGATGTAACAAGTGGGGAAAATGTGTTGTAAGTGTAGATAGTGGTGAAGTATATTTATTTTTGCCCTGGTGTAGAGGGCCTCTCAGGCATCTTACTTTTTTCAATTTATTTTTAATTCCTCCTCTTTCGATGGTGTCAGTGTTTCAGCTGACTCTTCTGTTGTTGTTTTCTTATCTTGCCTTTTTATGTTTATTTATTTATTGATTTATTGTTATCTTTTTCTTTTATTTATATATATATATATATATATATATATATATATATATATATATATATATATACATCTTTGTCCTCCGCCTTTAGGCATTCAAGCCTTTCAATTATGTTTTTGCTAACTCGTTAGCTTTAATTTTTACTTTTATTTTGATTTAGTTTTGTTTAATTCGCTTGGTGTGGGCACTTCGCCTTTTTTAATTATATTTATTCTTCAATGTTTGATTTAATTATTTTATTTATTTTGTTTTAATTATGTTGGGCACTTCGCCTCTTTTAATTTATTTATTTTTCTTGTATTTATCATTTTTATCATTTGGGCACTTCGCCTCTTTTGATTTTCTCTTTTCGTGGAGTCTTTTTCGTGCGTAGGATAATTTGGTCTTTGTTATGTGTACATAACTGCTTGATCTTCCCAGGAGCACAGCATTCCACTTGGGAATAGGGCTCTCCTAGTGACTCGTCCAATTATGGGTTGTGGTATGTCTATGTTTGCCTCTATATGCGGGAGAATTTCATTTTCTACTTTTTCCAAGGTCTTTCTTCCTAGCCTTTGGAGGACCATATTCAGTGGTTCAAGTTCTGCTCTTGCGTGCAGTTCCGTCTGCCGAATATAGTCCATTCTGCTCGCGCCCAGCTATAAGCATTGTTTTGGACACTGCATAAATCTGAGAGGTGCAACTAGCTGCCTGCATTACCACTACTGTATACACAAGTGTTGAGCGCACAGGACAGTGTACAGCTTCTTGATGTTTTTGGCGCTGAGGTTTCTGAACCTGTGCAGTTTTACAAGTTCTCTTTTGGCTAGGGACATTCGGTTGTTGATGTGCGTCTTATACCCTGTTGAGGTGATGCGCAGACCCAGGACTTTACCCTCGTTGGAGTACGGGTAAATTTCATCTGCGATTATGACGTCGTCTTGTTTCCGGCGGTTCACTGGAAGGATCTGGGACTTTCGGCGGTTGGTCTTAATTTTCCACTTTCTTTCGAAACGATTGATATTATCGATTTCGGTAGCTGTCTCCCTTGCTTGAACTCCAGCGTCCCTATAGGAACTGGGGATGATCTGAGTGACGTCGTCAGCAAACTGCAGGTACATCACATCCTCCTCGACTGGAGCAGGTAAGTCCAATGTATACACAAGGTAAAACAGCGAATTCAGACAGCTACTTTGTGGAACACCTGACTTTAGTTCGAATTCGGGTCCTCTGTTGCCCTCAATTGAAATTCGGGCTTATTTTTCCATGGTCTAATCGCAGAGGACCCTTTCCAGGATAGGGTTTAGCTGGAGGCCCAAGATCTTGAATTGTAGACGTCTCAGCCAAACTTTATCGAAGGCCTTCTTTACATCTCGCATCACCACGTCTACGTACTTCTCCTCAGCTTTACAGTAGGCAAGCTTTTCGGTGAGAAGGGCAAAGGCTGTATCAGTCCCCTTTCTCTTGCGGAACCCGTGCTGCTGAGGGTTGTGAGCTTCCAGCTCAGACAGCTGATTTCGTAGCCTGTTGGCTATAAGCTTCTCGTAGACTTTGCCTACAAACTCAAGGACGGATAATGGCCTGTAGTCCACCAGTTTATCGGGGGGCTTATTTCCTCTGGGGATAAAAATGATTTTAGCCATTTTTAAACCATCGGGGAAGTAGCCCGTATCCAGGGAAGCGTTATAGATATTAGTGATTCCCTGAATGATCTGCCGGGGAGCATGCACCAAATTATTTTTAATGATGCCCGTCCAGCCTGGCGGGTTTTGTTTAAAGGTTTTATGACTTTCATGACCTCTTCCGTTGTAATTGGTCGACCATGGTCCGTCATTTCCCTCCCTTAGTCGACGTAGGCTCGTGGGTGTGTTCGGTGTATGATCTGATTAAGTTCTTCAATCAGATAACCTTCGAATTCCTGGTCGAATTCCGCATCGTTCTCAGGTGTTATTGAGAAGATTTCCTTCCAGAACGTGCGGAACCTTTCCTCCAGGACCGCCGGATCCTCCAAGTAGTCATTGCCCTCCTTGATGCGGGTCTTTCCACTACTTGGTAGGCCTTTTAGTTTCTTTAATAGGCGCCAGAATTTATCGGGGGTCACCTCGCTGTCTACCCTGGCTATTAGGCTGTTCCAGATCTCAGCCTGTTGTTGGTTAATAGACAGCTTTAGCTCATCACGCAATCGTCGTAACAGCGAGTTTCGTTCCCGATTCGTGCCCGCTCTTCTGATCTCTTCATACACCTCCCTGTGCTCCCTAGCGATCTCTTTCATCTCCTCGGTCCATCTGGGTTGTGGAGGAGTCTTGTACCCTGTCATGGGTACACACTCGCGGTCAGCCTCGGTGATGAGGGCTGTTATCCTCCCGAGTTCCCTGTCAATCTCCCCTAGAGTTGCTTCGCTTAGGCTGGCTGGTTCGAATGCGCCTAGGATTTCTCCGTAGCGTTCACAGTCGGCTGACGAGGCGTAGCTTTTGCGGAGAGGGACCGGAATCTGGATCGGAGCGAGTGAGAGGGTGGTCAAGATCGCTATATGGTCGCTAGGAATTGCTGGTCCTGGTTCGCTATGGTAGTTGAATGGGAAGCCGTCACTTGTCATGATTATGTCGGGCTTTGTTGCTGCCGGAGAGGTGATATAGGTTGGGAAATCCGGTGCTATCCTCGGGATATTTTTTCGTCGCATAATCATTTCCAAGTTATGGCCTCTGTTATTCGTGTTACCATAGCCAGCCGTTCGGCATCTGGCGTTGAGGTTGCCCCCAAGGAATGCCATTCTGCCGTGGCCGAACAGGGTGTAGAAGTTATTGATGGGCAGATACGCTCTTCGAGGAGGCTGATATGCCGCCGCGATCACGAGGTTGCCCACTAATGTGGGCATCTCTATCGCCACGAATGACTCGTCCAGTTCTGGAAGGTGTCTGAACGAGAGATTCCTTTTGATTACAACCGCGGCACTGTCAAACCTCTCTTGAGAATGGTTCTCTGTAACAACTCTGTAGCCCGGTATCTTTATTTGATAAGATTTTGTCTCGATACCGTGCTCCGAAATTAAGATGATGTCGGGGTCGAGCACACGGAATATGTTCTCATACGCCGTTGCTTTTCCCTCCCATCCATTTACGTTGAGCGTCACAATTTTCAACCTGTTGTTCTGGTTCTCCATTCTCTTTTCTGGCTCCTAGTGTTTTCTGATGGTTGGACGCTTTTCCCCGTTCCTTTTATTTTTTTGTATTCTGCCGTCTTAAGCTCTTCAAATGTCTCTCTGTAGAGAGTGACATTATTGTTGAAGAGGGCCTCCTCGACTACTTCTTCGCACTGGGCATCGTATTCCCACTTATAATACTTCTTTCTGATGCCGACGAGTATTTTATTGGGGTCCTTCTCTTTTGGGAAGGGGAACTGTTCTGATGCGTAGATTGTGAGTTTTATCTCATCCGCATCTAGAGGTCTTTTGGCCTCCCGTTTTCTCTTTTCTCGGTGCCCATCTTTTGGCACGACCTCTGAGTCAGAGGAATCTGTGGCTTCCGAGTCCTCCGTGTCTACATTCTTCTCTGTTTTTAGGTTTGGGCATTTTCTTTGATCTGGCAGCAGCCTCCCTTTCCTTCCTTGCTTCAATTCTTGGATCTGGTCTTATGTTCTTTTCTTTGGGTTTCTCCTCTTGTTTGCTTTCTTCTTGAGTCACTTTTGGGACCATTTGCAATTGGAGGACATCCCCTGATGGGGGATCGTCCGGGAACCACATCTGGTTCATGCCATTTTTGGCGAGCATCCGGTTCAGTTCGTTAGCGGATGTGCCAGGTTGTGTTAGGTTTCTGACATGGGCATACAGAATGCATGTCAGAATTTTTGTCGACTCCTCGTTTTGTATTTTTAGATAAGTTTTCTTATTCTGTTTCAGAGTAAGCGGCCTTTGCGACTTGAGTGTATGTTGTATTAGCTTTCTTTGTCGCCTCTTCTTTACTCTGTTGCTGCTTCCTCTTAATCAGCTCTTTTTTTCGTAGGACAGGCCATTGCCATTGATCAGTGGCCTGACCTTGTCCGCAGTTCACGTACTTCTTGCGAGGGTTCTGGCATTTCTTCCAATGGTGGCCGGGTTCGCTGCACCTGGAGCATATCTCTTGGGGCGCCTGGCATTCGCGAGTAGTGTGGGCCTCCATTTTATAACAGCGGAAGCAGAACTGGATTGGGTGGAAATCCTCCCTCTCAATCTGCTGCCCGCTACTCCTGGCGTTAAAAAGCAGGAGCTTAGATTCCTTTGTTTTGGGGGGCCATAGAAGTATCTCCAAATATTATTTTGAAGACATGGGCGTAGTCAGAATTGTCCCTTTTGTTTTTAAATTTGACAATTTCAGTGACCTTTTCCCATGGATGTTTTTTTTGCAATCTCTTCCTTTATTTCTTCTTTGGAGTGTTCTCCAATCTAGGGGTCTAATCTCCTACAGATCACGCTCCTGTGCGTTTGGATCTGGGGACGGATTGCTGGCTGCAGGCCGAGCTCGCGAAGGACCCCGATCGCGGGTTCCTTCGTCATGGCCTCCACGCCCTTTTCTGTTTCGCATATAGCGATATAACCCGCGGGAACCTCTAGTAGCCTTATCATGGCTATCTTGAGTCGCCCATATACGGCTTCAAAGACATTTTCTTTGCTCGGTCTGGTGTGACCGCTGATGGTGCGCAGCGGGACTCGTTTGGTCCCAGCTTGAGCCATCCTGCCCGATGGGGGCCCCAAGGGGCGGTAAACCCCTGAGGGGTCGCTCCTTTTTCGTGGTTTTGAGGGGCTGGTTACCAAATCTTTGTCTTTTTCTCTGTGCCCCCCAAAACAATAAATTTATTTTGAAAATAGAGCGGTTGGGGGGGGCAACCCCCCCTCCCCTCACCGTTGTAAGCGAGCTTCCATGAACGTAAACTGCCGGATGGAGGGATGAAATGATGATAGGTGAACCCGGGGAGGCCCCTCAGACGGGTGATATGTGGCGGACTTAATGATGGGTAATGATTGAATCAACTAACCCCCACCCGGGGAGGCCGCCCCGTCTGGGGTTTGGTTATCGATACTGCTTCCAACTTATACAGGGATGGGTGTGTCCCCCTGTGGTGCTGGCCGGAAATTACCCTCAGGGAATAGAGCGAACTCTTCCCCAAATCTTTCAGCATCGCCTCTTAACCAGGTTGCCTCTGATGCCACGTTCGACAGTGGGCTACTCCTCAAACTTGCTTTCCTGGGCGCCCCAAATTATGCCCATCACAGAGAACGGCATAGTTGGGACGTGGCTAGATGAATGGCGGTTCAGTTGATTTCAACTCCTTTACCCCCGGGGGGGGGGGGAGAGGCGAGGGAGGATTAGTTCGACATTTGTCGAATAATCAACGCTCTATAAAAATTCCTCTTCTTTAATTCCCTGTAGGGAGACGTGAATAAAAATTCACGTTTATAAGCAGGTTGCTTTATCGGCGAAAAACGTCTTCGAGTAAGCTTGCTTTATCTAAATTTTTCTGTCCAGTCATGGAGTTATTCCTTGGACCTTGGACATAAAAAGTGGTGAGATTTAGGGAGAGTTAGAGAGAAAGATAGTAAGAGAGGATAGTGGTTAAAAGAGTGAATTTAAATAGAGTATGTGTGGGAGACAGAATAAATAGGTCCCTGGTGAAAGGGTAGCTCTGTTTGTTTTGGTTTGTGTATGGATTTTGTTTGTTATTTTTCTCAGAAGCAATTTTTGAATAATTCCAGTCATGGAATTATTGATGGTATAATCACTCTTTGAAAAATTTGGATAGTAGTAGATAAAACATGGTGAAATAGGGGTAGGGTTGCCCTTGTTTTAGGGACATCACTGGCATGCTTTATTTTTATATATTTATTTTTCCTTTGTGTTATTATTTCTGTTGTCTCATGTTTTACTCTGCATGTATTCTTCTTATTGTTTTTCTGTGTATTTGTTCTCCTTTTCTCGTTTAATCTGTATTCTTGTAACTGTGTTGTTGAGCTTTCAAGCCTTTGTTAGCTTGCGTTTATGAGTTTGTACCTCGTATGAATTTTCGTTGTTTGTTTATCCTGTAAGGTTTTAGTGTCATACTATGTGTTGTTAGTGTTTAAGTGTAAATTGGTCGTATGTTTTCCTCCGAACAGACTTTGGTGCTTGGGAATCGCCGGTTACGTCCAAACTGCCCGTGCAGCCTGGCAGGGATGTTTATACTGCTTCCAGTTCTTCTTAACTCTGGTCTGATATCACTGGCCATTGTAGACCAGACTTTTTTTGGCTTGTTTCTGGGTTGCGACATTTATCGGCTCCAGTTTCTGCCTGCGGTGCATGTCCCTCTGCCGAAGTTGTTCCCTTCTTCTGCATTTGTTCATGAAGAAGGATGCAGAGTTCTACACTCGTTAGGGCCTTTTCATAACGGTCTTGCTGGCCGCCTGAGTCACTACTGCAGGGTAGATAAGCTTAGCCCGGATGAACGACAGGTATAATTTCCTGATGTTCACCGAGCTAAGTTCTCTGAACCTATATAGCTTAGAGATTTCTCTCTTCGCCATATTCTGCCTCACCGTGTAGTGACTCGAGTATCCGCGGTCGGAGATTTTTAGGCCCAGGATGGTGCCTACGGCGGAGTAACTGTATCTCCTCCCATCAATTACAATGGGTCACGTCAACTCACGGCCCAGCGGGAGAATTGTGAACTTCTCCCTGTTCGTCCGGATTTTCCACTTTTTCTCGAAGTCGTTGATGTTCGAGATCTCCACGATGGTGTTGATAGCCTGATTCCTTGCTTTTCTATCCCTAAAGGGGACGATCTGAGTGATGTCATCTGCGTATTGCAGATACATCGTGTCCCCGTGGATTGGAGTAGGGAGGTCGATGGTGAAGACCAGGTAAAGCAAGGGACTCAGGCAGCTCCCCTGGGGAACCCTTGTGATCTTCTATCATGATACGCGCCCTTCTGTCCATGATTTCTGTCACAAAGAATCCTTTCCAGGACTGTGTTTAGCTGGAGACTTAGGATCTTATATTGCAGTCCACTCAGCCAAACCTTGTCGAAGGCCTTCTGCACGTCCCTCATCACGATGTCTACATAGTGCACCTTCGCACAGCATTGCGCGATCTTTTCTGTTAGGAGCGCCAGGGCAGTTTCAGTGTGCCGGGTTGTGCGCTCCCAACTCGAGTTGATTTTTTAGCCTGTTGGCTATTATCTTCTCGAAGATCTTGCCGGGTACTTCTGGGAGAGAGATTGGGCGGTAGTTGGCCACTTGGTCTGGGGGCTTGTTCCCTTTCGGGATAAAGATGATTTTCGCCATCTTATACCCGTTTGGGAAGTAGCCTGTATTCAGGGAAGCGTTCATGATGTTCACCATTTCCTGAATAATTTGCCGTGGGGCATTCACTAGGTTGTTTTTAGTGAGCCCAGACCATCCTGGTGCCCTTTGTTTGAAGGACCTTATGGTGTTAATGGTCTCTTCAACAGTGATCGGGCGTCCGTGGTCAACCATCTCTCTCTCTCTCTCTCTCTCTCTAGACACTTACGGTTGTGGGTGGGTCCTATGTATCATCGTTCCGAGGTCCTCGAGTAGTCGGTCTTCGAAGTCCTGGTAGAAATCGTCGTTCTCCTCAGGTGAGATCGCAAAGACCTCTTTCCAGTGGTCCCTGAATCTTCTTTCCAGGGAATCCGGATCCTCTATGAGTATGTCGCCTTCTTTGATTTTAATCCCAGGCCTGGGAGGCAATCCCCTAAGTCTTCGGATGCTATTCCAAAAACCTACAGGATTTGTCTGCCGGTCTAGTCTGCCAATGATATCATCCCAGATTTCCTTCTGTTTCTCGAGGATTGTTTTTCATAGCCTCGCTTAGATGCCTCATTCGGGCTTTCTTTTCCCGGGTCGGGCCGACCCGGGAAAAGAAAGCCCAACTTCTTCATAAATTTCCCTGTGTTCCCTAGCGATGTCCCTCATTTCATCCGTCCACCTAGGTTGTGGGAGCATTTTGTACGAGATCCTGGGGACGCATCTTTCGTCATCTTGAATGAGGCGATTGGTGATATTATCAATCTCCTCATCAATTTCCTCCAGATTTGCGTCCTCCAGGTCAGCTGGTTGATAGGTGCTGAACATTTCTCTGTACTGCTCCCAGTTAGCTTTCGCGTAACATTTCCTATGTGGGACGCGCTTGAGCATTGGTGCAAGCGAAATGGTGGTGATGATTGGGACATTATCGTGGAATGACTCCCGACGATACCATATATTACACTATTCGTTGAGGGAACTTCCTTAATTATCTTTAGAGTGCGTTACTGTCTGGCGGCCAATATTATATATCTTCGATATGCTTAAGAAGTGGAACTGAGCTCAAGGATAATAATATTGCTATCATTAATAAAATAGAGTTTTATTAATAATAACTATAAACAAAACACAAAAACGGAAAATATTGACATAAACAGAATGGAAAGGGTCGTAGAGACTCGGGCTAATTCCAAGGATTTAAGGGATTAAAAAAAGGTAAAACAAATATAGAGTTAAAGAGATGGGATGGTTCGATAAACAATTTAAAGCACAGGATAGAATTGGCAAAAGGGGATCAATACTCAAAAGGTGACGTTTGGCTTACGTAACTTTTCATTAGGGTGCAGTGGAAGGTACTTGAAGGAATATTCGGTCCGCTGGCGAGTTCCAGCCGAAGGGGGGGGATAAAAGGATCCCGACGAGGCGTCTTGGAAAGGAGAACCGTTACTCGACGAACGGCTTGAAGAACAATGGCTGTTCTACTTTGTTCTCTTCTGAACAAAGGGGGGAATGAGAACCGTCTCTTGTCCACGGGCTCAAGAACAATGTATGTTCTAATGTTGTTCTCCTTGAACAACGGGGGGGGTGAGAACCGTTTCTTGGCGAAGGGCTCAAAACGAACAATGGCTGTTCTAGGTTGTTCTCTTCTGAACAAAGGGGGGGGATGAGAACCGTCTCTTGTCTACGGGCTCAAGACGAACAATGGCTGTTCTAATGCTGTTCTCCTTGAACAACAGGGGGGGGAATGAGAACCGTTTCTTGGCGAAGGGCTCAAAACGAACAATGGCTGTTCTAATGCTGTTCTCCTTGAACAACAGGGGGGGATGAGAACCGTTTCTTGGCGAAGGGCTCAAAACGAACAATGGCTGTTCTAATGTTGTTCTCCCTTGAACAACAGGGGGGAGGATGAGAACCGTTTCTTGGCGAAGGGCTCAAAACGAACAATGGCTGTTCTAATGCTGTTCTCCTTGAACAGGGGGGGGGGAAGCCTTGGGACTTGGCGTCGGAAAGGCTCGAACCTTTGGCACTCAAGGAATATTGTCCTCCTTTTGGACAAGTGATGGTGAATCTCGAGGTCGAGGTCCCTTGGCGTACAAAGGGAGAGAGGGTCGTGGTGATGTTTCGCGACGAAAATCTGGATCTCCAATCTGATCTTAGTGGTAAAGTTTCCATATAAATAGCCAGGACATCTCCTTGGCGTGGGGGAAAATGGAGTGAAAGCTTGGAGGGAACGCACAGCCGGGCCGGAGAAAAATGCCTTATCTGTTCATAAGCCTAACTCGATCTGGCGAGGTCGGCGTATGGGGGTGAACGGGGGGACGATAACCTCCTTGTTTAAACATTGGCATCCGGTAGCTGAGATAAGATTCCAAGCCTCGAATCGAAGATGCACGTGGGCAGCATCGTGGTTTTTAATAATATGGGATAGGAGTTGAAATTAACTCGTTCTATCACAGACATGATCGCTCGGGACTACTGGGCCAGGTTCGTTGGCGATGTTAAAGGGGAATTCCGGGCTTACCAACACATTGTCCGGTTTTGTCGCCGAGCAATGCGTTAGATAAGTTGGGAAGTCAGGTCCTACTCTCTGGACTCTATTTCTGTCGAATAGTAGTTCCAGATTTCGTCCCCTTTGGTCGACGCTCCTGTAGCCAGATGCACGGCAGCGGGCGTTTAGGTCCCCGCCTAGCAGCGCTAGCCTTTTGTGCCCGAAGAGGGTGAAGAAGTTGTTGATTGGTAGGTACTGACGCCTGGGTGGCTGGTAGGCTGCCACCACAGTTAGGCCACCAACCAGGGTCGGGATCTCGACCACCACGAATGATTCATCTAAGTCCGGTAATGTTTTGAACTTTATGTTTTTCCTGATTGCGATGGCTGCGCCATCGAATCGTTCTTGAGTGTGGTTTTTCTGTATTACCGTGTAATTGTGTATTTTTATGTTGTCTGTGGTTGTGTTTATGCCGTGTTCTGATATGAGGATGATGTCCGGGTCCACTGTATGGAAGATGTTACCGTAAACAATGGACTTTCCTTTCCATCCATCCACATTCAGTGTAAGTATTTTTAAGGCGTTGTTCGTGTTTTCCATGTTTGTGTTGTTCTGTGTTTTTGTGTACTTTTTAGTGTCTTATGTTTTGTACTTCCCGTTGCGTATTTTCTTGTACTCTGCATCACTTAGGGCAATGCAAGAGTCTCTGTGAAGCTTTATTGTGCCCTCATGCAGCGCTTGCTCAATGTCCGCTTCTCTTTCGTTTGCCGCGTATATTTATTTTATATTCCCTTGTTGGATCCCCTTAAATATCTCCCTGGGGGAGAGCTTTTCGGGGTGTGGGATCTGCTCGTCCGTGATGATTCTTAGGTCGATCTCCTCTCCATCGTACTTGTAAGTACGTTTCAAGGTCTTCGACCTGCTTCTGGAGCTCACAGGGCTCTTGGTCGCCCTGTTTTTTTTGCCTCATCAGCTTCAGAATCTGAGGATGACTCGCTTGCAAGGTTGCGTTCCGCTTCCTTGATTCTTCTTGCAGCTTTCATATCTTTCCTCTCACGTCTTTTCGCTGCTTCCAGTCGTGGGTCTAGCCGGGATGTGCTAGCTTTTTTTGTTTGTGGAGCTTTCTGATAATTTGTCTTCCGATGTTCTTTCCTTTTCTGTGGGGAATGGAGTTGCTGGAGCCCCTGCTGTGCTTTTAGGTTCGAACTGGAGTCGAAGTACGTCTCACGATGGTGGATCATCTGGAAACCACATCTCCTCCATGCCGTTCTTTCTTAGCATGAGGTTGAGGGTCTTTGCGAATGATCCCGGGCTAGTAAGTTTGTTTACGTGCGCGAAAAGAATGCACGTAAAAATCTTTGTCGAGTTTTCATTCTCGAGCTTTAGCAAAAATTGTTACATTATATATAGTATTTCTACGCGAACATAAGTATTACAAAAATTGGCCAATCATGGCGCGGGAAATTTTTAAGGGGAAACTAAGCGCTACAAGAAACATAAAATTGGAAGGCTCAGATTGTCAGGAGGAAAAGGAAAACGAGTTTGAAAACGTGGTTCTTCTAACTGCGGTCAAATCGGGGACGCCGAGAAGTCGGGAGTATGGTTTCCGGCTGACGTTCACGTTAATTGCCGGTTTCTTCATTTGAATAATGACGGCTTCGGTCATCCGCAATCTTCTGCGGTTTTGGAGTCTCAGGATGATGGAGGTGTCCTGATTCAGTTTTTCACGGGTTAGGGTAGTGCCATGAGATTGGGCGTTCTTTTTAATCGCGCCATGTTGAAGGTGAGCTGTCAGTCGCCTTGACAGGGCTGTGGAGGTTACGCCGATGTACTTTGAATTGCGGTGTTCGCAGTCACCGACTTTGCACGAATATTCGTACACGACGTTAGTCCCCTGCAAAGTTGATGCACTATCGCAAGGTTGATGAGGAATCAAACCACACTTCCTGAAGACATTTATTCAAGAAGAGTTTCGGTGTATCACACACCCTTGTCAACTGGCAACTGAGAAGAAAACTACGGGAATTCCATATATACACCTTTGACCTGATAGACAAAGATCATGTTACCTCACCCACTCCCCTGCTCGGGCTAATCCCAGGGTGGTCATAATTTACTACCTGATTAGGGCTGGATAGTTTTACAATTCTGTAAATTATGCCCTCCCCCTGGGATTAGCTCGAGCAGGGGAGGGGGTCAATATATATATATATATATATATATATATATATATATATATATATATATATATATATATATATATATATATATATATATATATATATATATATATATATATATATATATATATTTATGGCATGAGTTCAATGGACGAAAGGATTGCTTCACCTAATAATTAATAAAAAACCATTATGGAAATACCATTTTTTTTAGGTCAGCCAGGCGATTACAAAACATAATGAATTCTACAAAATTACTACTTCTAATAATCACGTTAGTGCTATTGTTTGATATATTTTATACTTCAAAGCACCACGTCATTCACGGGCCGATAAATGACGTAAACAGAGCAGGATTTTGATTCGATTTATGAGAAATAATTTCAATGATTTTTTTTCAAATTTATACAATAATTACATTTCTTTCTTTTTTTAAAAACTGTTTATAATACATATTTTTAAATTATAGTTAATTATTGATGTACTTAGATTTAAGCTCTTTCATCGAAAGGGCAAGTGAATTAGAATCTTATTGCAATTAACCAACACACATACACAGATTCAAAAGACATTTAAACCTTACAGATTCCTGTACTAGTCTTGATTTTCTTTTAGGAAATTCTGCCTAATTATTGAAGTATTTCATTATTAGATATTCATGATTTAGTTTGCTAAAATTAAGTAAAAGCCTTATCTTAAATTGAATTTAAATCATTCTTTTTTTAGGACAGCTTTATTTAAGCAAGAATTAGAATACAACTACATACTTATAATATTTATTATACACATTGAATTCTAATTAAATTGCGACATTTGGAAACTAGCAAATCGCTGCCAATTTTAATTGTCAAAGTCAGTTTGGACTAATTTATTTGTGTATTCATTTTTTATTCTGTTAATTACTGCTGCTAGTTTAATTGTTATATTTAAAGTACAGCCCTTCAATTCGAAAATGCATGTGAAGAATTAAGACATTACGAGTAAAAAAAAACAATGCAAGTGCATAGTTGAGAGCTTTTTAGTTGATAAATTCCCCTCAAAGATTTACAGGAAAAACAAAGAATTAATTGTGTTCCCAAATTCAACAAGCGACATATGAAGAGACAAGGTAGTTAGTTAGTTAACTGCTTGTTCTTATTTGCAAAATTATACTGCTGGCCGAGTGGGGAGGGGGGGGGGGGCAGCAACAAAATGGTTAGGTGGAATTCATTTGGGTTTACCGATTTAAATAATTTGCATAAGGCAATTAAAAAAACATGAAATTTCTTCTGCTCACATAACATATGCGATAGATTTAATCCGATTAGAAAACAATCGCAGATTGATTTCTTATTAAACTGCCAACATAAGGGAAATGGGGAAAGTCATAATGAAAAGGTGAAGAATAGAATTAAAACGATTAATATGTATACGTGGTTTGTTTTTAGGTGAGCAGCTCTAGGCTTTCAGAGGCAATGAATGATGAATCAACAGATTCTGAAAACAAGGATAATTACGTTGAATTGCTCAATTTATGTAAGAAATACGATCCCTTACTGGCAATGTCTTTGGAAGAGCCAAGAGGGGTTTTTTTCCTGTCTTTCAAATAGAATAAAAAAATAATTGTGTGGGCGAAGTTCTTTCAAGGGATATTAAAATCAAAATAGAAGTCTTAATTTGCGGTTAGTATGTTTATCCAAATTTGAAGCACATTTCGTCCAGTTCATCACAATATTACAACCTGAACATATCATTTCACGCGTAATAAGTTCTTTATTTTTCATCCATGTAATTATTGGGAGACTGTCTTCGATTACTAATGACTTGATTTGACCTTCACCTTCGATCTATGCTTGCTAACGGCAGCTCACTAATGAATACTTTATAATAAAGTGAACTTAAAATAAACTATGCCAATTTTTTTTTTTAGGAAGGGGTAATTAATTCACAATTAGAGATGTTACTTTGAGTTGGTGCGAAATTTTGGAACTTGTGTTATTTTTCTTAATAGAAATAATACCCATGAATACAGCAGTGACTCTAACATGAAAATCTACCTTTCTAACGGTGAAGAATCAAGAGCATTGTGTGGATCCAGTGACAAAAAACAGGTGTGAACACAAGAGCGCGCACAGTGAGGCGGAAATTTTTCGACGAGGGTCTCAAATCGAGAAGAGCTGCGGCGAAGCCTCATCTCACCAAGAAAAACCTTACTGGTGAAGCATCCGGACACATTCCATATCTGGGGCTGCTTCTCATCTTAGGGGAACTGGATCACTAAAGATTTTGCCCATAAACTCAAAATGGTACCAAAACCTGCTTCATCAACACCTTTTGCCAACAGTTCAGGACCAATTTGATGATGATAACTCTAATTTTCAGCATGATGGCGCACCTTGTCACAAAGCAAAAGCAATAACAAAGTTCTTGACTTAAAACAACTTTTGGGACCTTGCCCCAGGAAATCGCCAGATTTGAACCCAATAGATAATCAAACTGTCGGTTAATAAACAGAAGCCATCCTATTGTGAACAAGTGAACCAAAATGAAGGAATACCAGTCAAGATACCATCACAAATTTGGTCTCCAGGATGCAAAACGAATTGAAGCAGCCATGATGAACAATGAACATCATTGTAAATATTGAGTGCGAGCATCAATTGACTGTATGTATTAATAAAATGGGTTTGAGCTCTAAATTTCTGTCAATTTCACCTTCAAATTATGATGCAAACATACTAAAATAAATTGTAACCTTTGATTAGTTCTAGTAATTTTCTTATATTAAAAAATATAGTAGTCTTAAAACTTTTGGCTATGACTGTATATATAAAGAGCAAGATATAGAGGAAATAAAAAGAGGTAAGGAGAGCCGAAATAGCTGGGGCGTGTTTCCCAAGCCCACAAAGAAAACTAAAAATAAAAATGATCTTAATTCTCGTGTCACTCGGTGGGAAAACACCAGGGAGAAAATAGGCCCAGTGATAATAGGGAATTGCTCAGATGAAAAGGTCAGTTACCGGAGCCACGTGGAAGGTAGGCTTCGACAAAAAAGTTTGTTACTTAAAACTAAAAATCAAAAACAAACGTATCTGCCGTAGGAAGTTTGTCCGACCCACCTACGGACACGGGCACGGGAGAACACCCAAGGAGCAGGTAAGAGTGTGGCAATAGGCTTCAAGAGGCCACGCTTAAAATACGAATGAGGAAAACTTAGTGTGTGCCAGGAGGCTTCAGTAGTATGCCCGAATAGTTATAAAATAATCTGAGCACATTAGGTTTCAATAGGCTTTTGTAACAAGTTTAAATAGGCTTTAATAAAGTTATCCAAGAGTCAAGACCTACTGTAACAGTAGACTTCTGTATGCCTGGAATAAAGGTACAACAGCCAAGGAGGGAGGGGGGTTGAGCTACGCACACACAAAGCAATATGCTCAAAATCTGAAATTCGATCCAAACCACCGGAGGGGGTACATTTGTCCCCTGCCCCCCCATATCAGGCACCCACTGTCGAAGGCAGAAATCGACACCAGGATCGGAAGAGACGAAGAAACGGAAAATTAATCAATTTATAAAGGCAATTATTATTATTATTATTGTTTCTTATTATTATTTATCATTGTTGTTTATTATTAATTATTAATGTTTATTATTAGTTATTATTACTACCATTATTATTATCAAGCGAAAAGCAACGGGTGACTCGCCACAGGGAAATTGTCCAGAGGGTTGCAAAGAAAGTAGTGAGGTAAGGGGAAGTGAGAATATGTGGAAGGTATAAAACCCGTTTCGTCTAACTAAAGAGGAAACTATTTGGAGCATTCGGGACGAGAGGACCCCCGACTCTTCAGAAACTACCCCCCCCCCCCCCCGGGTGAACAAAAATAAACCCAATGCACACCATGAATCTCTTCTTTGTCAATTAAAACAAAGAAAGAAAAAAAATGAGATTAACTTCCGCAGCCTACATATGCTCGATAATGTCTCCCCCGGCCCCACTCCCCTTTCGGTGGCCTAGCCACAATCCCAGTGCCAAAACTTCCTCAGGCAGTGAATTGCCTCTCCGCGTGAAATTAACGGCGTCGGGCCTACATAGATGCCATTTCACGGATCACGCATCGATTGGTACCCAAGAGCGCCCACTGGTAGGGAGAATAGCTCCAAGTGATAAATAAGCGAATGGGGATACACGGGCGGGGCCTATTCGAAAGCCTGACACCCGCGCCTTTATCTATCTCAGCAAAGGTACCACGAAGCACCCCTTCAGCCGAATCTATTTCTACTCTCTTACCTGGCCTAGCAAAAAGAATAAAGATCTCAATTTGTGGCATCCTCGAAATCAAAGAAGATGGGGAGGCAAAAAATAGGCTCACTCGGTGCATTGATGGAAAATTGCACCAACTCATCGATGGTTCTCGCGAAATGAAGACTTTGCAAGTAGGTCAACCCCGTTGAAACATTTAGATAAACGAAATAGGCCTTCCAAGTAACATTGGACCATTGATGGACCACGGCACGCATTAATGAGCGCACAGGTATGTGGGGGGGGGAGGGTTTGGATACATCACCAGAATTGCAAGGGTCTTAAGGACTGTTATGAGTCAGGCGAAGGATATTATGGTAGTCACTCTTTTCCTGTTCGGGGAGTGTGGAAATGGTAACACCGTCAGGTTCCATGACGTAAGAGGGAGTAAAAGGCAGCGGTCTTGTGATTGACCTGTGTGTGTGTGTGGTGACGTAAGTGGCCGGAGCTGTCTGCGAGTGTCTCAGACTCGACGCATCGCCCATTGGTGCCTCCCTTTCCCTGTGAGCGACGAAATTTGTTGTCTCTGCTCTCACCGGAACTCTAACCCGACACACCTAGACATCAGAAATCCAACGCCTACGCGTTGGAGAAGCGGTGAGATGCTGAAGGATTTCTCCAACGCTTAGGCGTTGGATTTCTGATGTCAAGGTGTCGGGTTAGAGTTCCGGTGAGAGCAGAGACAACAACTTTCGTCGCTCACAGGGGGAGGGAGGCACCAATGGGCGATGCGTCGAGTCTGAGACACTCGCAGACAGCTCCGGCCACTTACGTCACCACACGAACACAGGTCAATCACATGCCCGCATCCTTTTCCTCCCTGTTACGTCATGGAGCCTGACGGTGTTACCATTTCCACACTCCCCGAACGGGAAAAGAGTGACTCTCGCTTGAGCCATGATTCCCTGCTTGTAGGGAGGGGGTGAAGGGAAAAACAGTGACCCCGCCTGAATCTACACTTTCCTTCTCAACGAGGACCAACTCCTAGATTCTGTTGTCTGTCAGTGATTGTCATTCTGATCTTTATGTAAATTTCATTATCCGGTCGGACTTCCTCCACGATGAAAGGGGGCATGTCAGGAAGTGGGGGGGGATAATTAAAACAGCAAGTGTAAGAGTTCCTAAGATCTGTAAAGATGCGGGAAGCGAAAATGTGTAGAAGAGATCCTTCTGTAGGCATTGAGGCCGGTAGAGCCCTCAACTGCGTGTTGAGGTCGGCAGGGCACGCAATTCTCCAGATGTCACCTGCAGTATGATCGCCGATGCTAAACCTAACACCTTAGCACTCAGGGTAAACGAGCATAAGGGTAGCCGGCGGGGCGAAGCTTTCTCTCCCCTCCTCCACCAAGGAGAGGAGAGAAGAGACAGGAGAACGAACAAGTACGTAGGTTAGAACGGTGGTTCAAACGTACGAACCACGGATTATGACACTTTAATCCAGAGGTGGGGGCATTTTAAATAGCAAGGGCGAATTACCTGTGCATATGACATGTGGGGGCACAACTAATAAACCTTCACTTTTACAAATTTAGATATACTCCCTCAAACAATGGAAACCGCAATTAAAATATTATAATTTAATAGAAGTAACTAATCTGATATTTGCAACAGCAAATGTAAGGTCAAGGCTTACGATTTCTTATGAGTCTTTAACTAAATGTGAGCGGTCCGCGGGCGAGGAGTTCTCCGCCCTTGCTTTACTCCCTAAAATATGGATTAACATTAATCCACACCCAGACCTTATACGATAAAGATGGACTTACCTATGTTTTGCGGCATTTCATAACGTTGGCTGAAGTGGAGAGTAAATCCAGCAAAGATCGTGCCAATCCGGAACCCCCCCTCAAAAAAAAAATCCACTCACAAACACCACGAGTTAATAAAAAAAACTACAAAATCACTTCAAGGTCACTGAGGTAAAAATATTAATTTCCTTAGTTAAATGTGAGAAACGGCTGGAATAACTAGCTACCCTTGGTAGCTGGCCTTAAAAGGTCTACCAGGACAATTTGGGTGGAGTGCACTGAATAAAAAAAAAAGTAGTTGGGACGAGTTCTCACAGATCAGACACACTGTATCACTAAAGCACTGCAAAAGATCGGATATTTCAGGTATTTTGATAAAAAAAAGCAGACTAATAAAAATAAATAAGTTGTAGCACAATAAATTAAACAATGGAAATGTTTAAATAAATCTGATTCACACTCGGGTCAATATCTAACGCCATGCTCCAAATAATTCAATGTGCTAAGGAATATTTTATAATAATTTAGTGTTCTAACAAACATTTTATAACATTTTTGTGAATTATGTCCAAAGTATTTTATATTTCTAATGTTTTTATTATTTGTCAATGTTCAACTATATATTTTATAAGATTTTTGAAATATTGTTGTAGCAAATATTTTTGTAGGGTACCAAATCTGTTTATATTTTTAATGTTCTACCAAATATTTCATATTTTCTTTAATTTTCCACCATATATTTTACATAATTTGAATATTGTGCCATATATTTTCATTTCTATCATTAACATGTTTGAATATGTACCAAATATTTGAATCTTTTTAATGTTTTACCAAATATATTTTATTTTAAAATGTGGTACCATATTATTTCTTGATGTTCTTCCATATTTTATATATTTTTTAGTCGCGTGCAAAGTTACTATGTCGGTCGGTCGGATGGTAACCGTTTTACTTCTCAATGAGTTTTTTGGCAATAACATCGTAATTACTTGGCCGATTCTAACGAAATTTGAAACCCTTATGTTCTTTTACATTCTCTTAACTTCCCTCCTAAAATGAAGATAGGGCAATAATACACCATTCCAAAATGAAGCCAATATTTCATTATTATTATTATTATTATTATTATAACTTGACTTTCATTCCTTAAAATCAAATTCACTTCCAAGTTGATTTGGGAAAGTTGACAAACAAACAAACAAACATACATACTTAAACGCCACGTCTTCCAAAATGACAACACTTTTCAGTTTTCTTCAAAAGTACAGAAAAATAGCTCATTCTTTTTTGCTATATTTTAAATGTACATTAAATCTATGTTTACAACATTTTTTTTTCTTTTGAACTCCCAGTGTTTAGCATTAAGTTTCTAGATTTTAAAAGGAAATCACAAAGCTCTAATTATGTACCTCCTATTTAGCCTAAGGCCTAGGCTTTCGTGATAGACTGATAACGTCAGAGAATTTTACCACCGATTTGCACTCATCAAAATGGCCTGTATTTCTCAGTGGGACCTATTGATTAACATGGAATCCGAACCACGGAAATCTATCTAGAGGGTGTGGCAGGCACAGGGAGAGCGACCGGAATCCGAGCGCCATCCATCGGATAATCACACTCGGTGTGGATTAACTTCGCTAAAATTGGAAGTGGTATTTCCACTCGGCTAAATAGTATATATAGACTAATAATGAGAGGGGGGTGGGAGTATGATATACACGGAAGAGGGCCAAGGAAAAGACCATAAATTTAAACCTATTCATTTATTTCAATAATGTGACAAACGGATAACGGCTCTCATATTATTATTAGTGCAGCAGATGGCCAGTAGATCGGTGCTACTGTAGCATGATTCCTACCAATTGGCTTTTACTGTAGTATGATTCTGACTTTAAAATAATAATAATTATTTTTTTAATCGAACCTTACTAAAAAGTAGCTTCACCATTCAAAATTTACTTTTAAATTTAAATTTTAATTATTTTTAATTAAATAATTATGGTAGGGATCAAGCCTATTGGTAGGAATCATGCTACCAGTAGATCTCTTATAATTATTACTGTGACAGCCGGAGAGTTCTTATTATTATTGTGACAGGCAGAGACCAAACAGAAATCAGTTCTCTTTTTATAGTAATGAGATCATTGCGTGATTTTAAATCGAGCGATGCAGGTAGACTTTCTCTAACGCTCTAAAATTCCGCCGGATCAAATTTTTATTTGGGAAAATTTGTATCTTGTTCTTTACGTGGTTGTAATGCCACCTTCCTCCGATAATAGCATATTAGCTACCTTATAATTAATTCCCTCCCTACGAGAAAAGCCTACTGTAAATTACACAAACCTCTCTACACGGGTCAATAGAGCTCGATTAGTAAAATAAAGCTTGCTACACAATTCCCTATCGTCTATCACTAAATAAACCAACAAAAAAAATGTATGGCGAAGCTCACTCTCACTAGCATGACTGCAACCCATCCATCTTCCACTCCTTGGTTATCGAATCTTAGTTTTAAGTAACAAGCCTACCTTCTTCAATGTTGCATAACCGACGACAGAAAATCTGCTGCACTGCTGAAAATCAAAGCAGGGTATAAGCGCCACCCTTTTATATTTCCAAAATGGATTTTATTATTATTAAACCCTCATTTATTATCGGAATTAATAAGTCCATTATAGGTATTTAATTGTGAAACTTGGGAACACAAAGGTTCATTCACGCGAAGGAAAAAAAATCATAAACGACTCTCTTTCAGATCTCGACTCGCAGATAGAGAAAGAGTTCTTCAGTCATCAGTTTTACAGCTATACTAATAGGCTACCATGTAAAAGAGAAGGCCCGAGTGGTGGTAGGCTATCATCAAACAAGTGGTTGATTTTGCGGGACTATAATTAAAAACCGGGGTAAAGAACACATCCACCAGTTATTTCAGACATTAAATTTTATTTTTCATAGTGTTTTTAAGTTTCAGGAACACGAATATGATGTTCAATACCGCCGTAATTCACTTACTTTCTGGATAAAAGGTTTGCTTTATTTAAATTCATTTAATTGAATCCGATTGCCCAGAGCGTACGTCACATTCTTTTTGGCAGTGCATAAAAACAATGAATGGCAACCTTTGAATTCTAACCCTAAGGTGATTATTTACGAAATGGGGCTTCGCCCCCAATACCTCCCTTTAATTTTATAGGCCACACCGTAATTTCTAATAAATTCGTAATATACACAATTATAAAGCCTAGCATTAGTTCTAGTTCTAGTTCGATTGATCTGAGCAATCGAATTGAATTAAATTAATTGTAAATAAAGTAAACATTGTATCAAGAAAGTAAGTGAATTGCGGCGGTAATGAACATCATATCGTATCGCTGACACCTAAAAACACAAGATAATACATTATAATGTTCTTAAAATTTACCAAAAGCGGAAATGACGTGGAAAGGATGTGATAATCCTGGCCTATTGTAAAAATGCGGGTGGTATTCGCAGTATATCATAAAAACAACCCATGGTAATCCTGAACGATCGTGGAAATGCGGGTGGTAATCCTGGCTCAACGTTAATAGGTGTATGGCAATGTTGATATACCACGAAATTATGGGTGGTAATTATGATTTTGCGTGGAAATGTGGGTGGTAACCATGACATGCCATGAAAGTGTGGTTGTGTAATACTACTAGGATCATGAAAAAGTGGGTGATAATATTGGTCTACCATGAAAAGGCGGGTAGTAATCATGGACTATTGTGAAAAAGTAGGGTGCTTATAAAAAAGGTAAGAATGCTGGCGATTATGAAGTAAAAGAGTAATGATATTGGTGAAACATAAAAATAGATTAATTTCGCTGGCCTATCATGGAATAGGAAAATGATCGTGGCCTACTATAAATTATGAAATTATAATGCTGACCTCATAAAATAGGGAGATGTTAATGCTACCTTAGAATGTATTTTAGCCAGGTCACGTTGTTGGCCCACCAACTAATGATGGTTGACTATCCTACGTGGATGATAATAGTGTCCCATTAGGAAATAACCACTCGGTGCTTAATTAGCTAAATACCTATGACTAAATCTGAAGAGAGGAACCTAACCTTCAGGGAGACGGGGTCGAGAAGGCAGGAACAGCAAACGAAGGACCCCATGGAACAGCACAGGATTGAAGGATACACTATTTTTAAACCCCCAAACATTATAGATCTACCCCTCACGCCCAAACAGAAAGGATGTCGCTGGTGAGAGTCCTAACGGACATTAGATCTATCAAAATTATTTGTTATTAGTTATTATTAATCACCTCTTATCATTTAATTTATTGTTACTTTATGTTATTATTATTACCTAAGAAATGAAAACTAATGAGGGCATTTGCGGCTTAGAGCTTATGAGGAGATGATGATTATCATTATAATTATTTTATTTCTTTATTATTACCTAAGATACGAAAACTAATGAGGGCATTTGCGCCTTAGAGTTTGTGAAGAGAGGATGGCCTAGAAAGTGGTAAAATTGGGTACAGTGAAAATGCTTGGAGCCCGAGGCTAGAGGGGCACGCAACTCTGCAAGACCTTACGAGTCTCTTCAATAGATCCCGCGGTTGTGCTTAAGAGTATATTTATTCACGCTCGCTTCTGTGTCCTTAAATACTCCCATCCAACTGCTCTACCGACTCGGTGAGCATCTTGTATCCTTCATTAACGTCTTTTAAAACTAATCGTAAGAAAATCCTTTTAAATAGATGAGTAATATAGAATTTTGGTCGCAGAGTGTTGATGTTGATGTTGATGTTGATCAATATTCAAGAAAAAGAATAAAACAAAGGCCCTAAATTATCGTCCAGTAAGTCTGACGTCCATCCCTTTGCAAGACCTTAGAAAAACTTAGGAAGAAAAATATAATGGAGCATCTAGATAAATATAAGATTCTGTCATGTCACCAGCATGGTTTTCGATCCGGAAGGTCATGTCTTAATCAACTACTGGAGTATTTTCAGGAACTAGAAAATGCCATTGAGGATAAAGATGATGTGGATGTGATCTATCTGGACTGCAGGAAAGCTTTTGATACTGTTCCTCACAAACATCTCTTACATAAATTAACAGCTGTGAGTACAGAAGGTGAAATATGGAAATGGATCAAGGCCTTCCTTGGCAACAGGAACCAAAGGGTTTTCCATCCGAGGGGTTCACTCTGGTTGGCTTGATGTATCGAGTGGTATTCCTCAAAGTAGCGTGTTGGGCCCAGTTTTGTTCCTAATTTTTGTAAATGACTTATTGAATGACATTCGGTCCAGTGGTAATTATTTGCTGATGATGCCAAAATTTATAGAAAAAAATAAGAACACAGAAGATAGGACAGCGCTTCAACAAGACCTTTGGTGCCTACAGCAGTGGAGTGGAAATTGCTGTTAACTTTTAATATGAAGAAATGCAAGGTTATGCACATTGGGAAAACTAATGCTAACTACAACTACCACATGGGTGGAATCCCAATGCAGAATAGGTACAGAAGAAGAAAAGGATCTAGGGGTATATGTGACACCAGACATTTCACCAACTGTGCACATATCCAACGCTGCTGCCAAGGCCCACTCCATGGTGGGGAGGATAAAAAGAACTTTCATATACATGGATGACAAGATATTTCTTGCCCTATATTTGTCACTGGTAAGACCTCACATGGAGTACGCTGTACAGGCCTGGTCCGGGGTCCCCTTACAATAAGGATATAAATATTTTTGGAAAAGTTCAAAGAAGAGCAACTAAACTCGTCCCCCAACTGCAAGACCTACCCTACAATGAAAGACTGGCTGCCCTAGGACTCACCACTACAAGAGAAAAGAACACGCGTTGCCATGATCCAAGGGTTTAAAATATTGAATGGATACGATGATATAGATAACAGCCAATTCTTTCAAGTGGAACAAAGAGACATATGAGAGTAGAAGACACAGCTGGAAATTGAAGAAACCAAGGTTTAGAACAACTAAGAGGAGCATTTTTTTTTTTTTTTATGCCAGTGGTAAACAACTGGAATAGTGTGCCGGAGAGTGTAGTGAACAATTATAACATTAATATGTTTAAGAAAAGATACGACCGGCATAAGATAGAACTTAAGAGAAGAGGTTATTTTTATGAGCTCTGAGCTCCCTTGCCTCTTTGATTTCACTAAGGTAAGCATTGTTAATAGTAGTGCACATTTGGAATAAGTTATATAGTGTTCTCTGATGAATTTCTCAGTTGTATCGGGTTGATGCCGGTAATTGACAATAATAATGTGAAATAAGTTTGAATTTTACTCCAATTTAGCTTTTTTTTACCTGGATATCCATGGAAGTTTTATGTATTAACTAGGCTACGATATAGTTTTAAATTGGACTTAAAATGTAAATCATTTAATAAATAATTCTGCTAAACAAGATATTCTATAATTAGGAAAACAGACAAAAGCTTTGTAAATACCTTATTAGGCCAATGTACATAATAACAATGTAATTTGAAATATAGTTATTTGATTTGATTTACTGAATCGGCCTATCGATTATTTTAATCTCATCCCAATTAGGTAAATGACCGTATTCATCGACACATTACCACCATTGGGTTTGACGTTCTGTGAGCTCACTAATCCTGGTTTTGATATCTCTTCCTGATTCCCCATAGTAACTTCGGTCGCATCCATCACATGGTATTTGATAAAAAATAATACCCTTCTCGTTTTTAGCTGTTTTACTAACTCTCTAATTTTGGTTCCAGCAGAGTTAGCTATCAAAATCCCCGCCTTCCTAAGAAATCTGTTTAATCTTCCTGCCGCCATAAAGTACGGAGCAGAAGTACCTGATCCCTTTTGATCCCTTCTCGACGGGCTCATCATTACCTTCGTCTGCCTCAGTGAACCTCGCCTTCCTACATCTCTCCGCTATTTGTATTACTTTTTGCCGTAATTTTATTAAAACACCCTCTGAATATTTTAGTTCCATGAAGGCTTTCTCGATGTACTCAAATTCTTCATTTAAAAGGCTTTCGCTGCAAATACGAATAGCCCTTAGATAAAACCCAATGACTACTCCCGTCTTCGTTCTCTTGCCATGTCCAGAGAGAAAATGACTAAAATCGTCCTTATTGGTGGAAAGGGCGGCGTCCCACAAGTTCAACCAAGCAACTCAAAGAAGCCGACTGGGGACGAGGAGACGCGACCCGGGATGAAGGCTGCCGCATATTTAGGAAGGGATCTCCATTCATCTGTAGTTCTATTCTGAAGAAGCTGACAGGCGAAACGTCAATAAAGAACTCCAGAGTACTTCCGGATTTTTAATTCCTCTACCTATTCTCATGTCGTGGTGCGTGCAAACTTTGACTTTCGTCCCAAATGAGGAGGGGAGGGGGGGGGGGGAGAGGGATAAGAAACCCAGAACAGTTCAACCGTACGAGTGTGTGCAAGAAGGGCACATTAAGAACCCTCCACATACATAAAAGTAGGAACAGGAACGCTCATATGCAGGGGGGAGAGGGATACTGAAAGGTTCCTCAGGGAGTGCCCCCCCCCCCTCACACACACAGACAGACACGTTAGGGGAAGTTAAAACAAATGGGTCTACGGGTATCAATGCAATAGTAGTGGGAGTTGCGCGATTTAGAAGACGACCGGATGTGATTTCTTACCAGGATTGGGCCAATCACCCCCCGCCCTGGGGAACCCCAACCCAGCAAAGGGGGTGGCTAGTGTAGGAAGGGACAGTAGACCGGGTATTATTCAAGCCTGGAGGAGCGGCACACCCACCCGGAAACCCACAGCGCCCCGAGAAACTGGTACTCTCTCTCTCTCTCTCTCTCTCTCTCTCTCTCTCTCTCTCTCTCTCAGGTCCTATCTTGCACCCCTTTTAAATCTAGTACTATCTCTTCCACGCCTGCTTAGAGCCTGCGAAGGGTGATAGAGGGCACAACAACCTTCTAAAAAGATGATTGCTGAGCTAGGAATTCACTCTCTTGGGGTAATGATCCATTGAATCCCGGTCTAAAAATGGAACTCTCCGGTCCTAACTTGCCTTAAAGTGGCCTATTTTATCTACTATCTACTTGTCTATTCTATGGTAGTGCCAGGGCCAAAAGACAGTTACTTGGCACTAGTGTAATTTTCTACCGTCTTCTTTATTCTTCCTGCCATAAGGACTCCATCGGATTATTCCCATTTACGGTTATTGTTGTTTTTTAATAAAAGTGATGGAAGATGGCCACAAAATAAAAATAGCTTATTAGGGACACGAGCCTACTTGGCCGTGAGACTGCTCACAAAAATCAATCGTTTTCAATTATTCTCCACGTGTACATGACGGGTGTGGAAATAACGCTAGGTTCTAAATATACGTTTCTGATGAAGCCTATTTATGCATTAAGGTTTCATATATTTATATATCCAATAATCTAACGAAGATTGCATCACCTAGTGGTTTAATTCTTCTCACAATGAGAGCCTACCTCATGAATTTCTTATAAAAGTCAGTTGCAAAAAAGTATGATCTTCGAGGCACTTTTTCTGCAAGCTTGGTTAATTCAAGAGGGGGCTAATTTTTAAGTAGGAGATAAGATTATTCAACGAACACAAAGATCAATCGCTGCATAACGGGGCGGTTTAAATTGAGAATAAGGATCTTCAAAGTGAATATATTTTTTTCCGGAGAAATCGAGATAAGATTCACAAATTAACAACTTGTATCATATTCAGAAAAATATTTGGTCATAATCCTTGACATTATATTATAGAACACTTAAATTATTAGAATCCACTGCAAAATATAAAATAAAATATATAAATATCTCGACAGAGTTGCAACATACACTAAAAATCTAAATAAAGAATACTACGTTTTCTATCCGACAAGATATCTGACTGTTGTCAAAACTTAAATTCAGGTGAATCCTAGAATTGTCAGAAACGATGCCAGACAGCGCAATTTTAGGAAACAATATCGGCAAATATTTTTCGATAAAGGGTCGAAAACGTTTATTTTTTTATCTAGTTATCAAATGAATTATAAAGACTTTTGTATTCTAGGAGAAAATCTACATTACTTCAACATTCAAGGAAGCGGACTCTTTAAGAATAAGGGGAGAAAAGAGCAGAAAGAGAGAGTTATCACGTGACTAATTCAGCCAATCATAACTAAACTTTAACCAAGGTTGCGAATGGTGCCAAATCTTTGTGAAAGCAATTATTAATTATTTGATAAATATGAAATATGTAGATAATCATTTCCATTTAAAAGAAATTAGGCACAAGTGCCCTTTAGTTAAATTTTATTCCTATGAAAACGGCATTTCAAAAGCAATATATGCCGAATCTATTTTTAACCCTTGCTTGTTTCATAATGTTGCAAAACTACGTTCTGAACTATTTATATTTTATAATCATTTTAAATGGCTCCGTAGAAAGAATTATTCAATTTTGAAATTGTGATAAATGATTTATTCTCTTGAGGAAACGAGTTCGTTGTTATTAAAGTTCAAACTTCAAAAGTTCATAATAAAATTAACCAACCTTATTCATTATACTCACTATTAGAATTGCAAATGTATGAGGATGTTTTGCTATTTTGACTTCTCTATTTATCCGAAGTATAAAAGCTATGGATAATTTTTTTTTCATACGCTTTGCAGAGCCTCAATGCATTTTAATGCAATTCTTGAATATTTACATGACGTTGTCATGCCTTTATTTTTCCCCATTCGTTGTTTTTGTTTATCTTAAACATATTTCATTTGGTTCCAACAGGCAGATCATGCCAAGAATAGCGAACCCAAAACTACTCATGTCAAGAATAGCGAACCGATTGTCAACAAAAACAACGAAAAAGCAGTTAAAAAGTGTTCCTTTTATTGTTGAAAAAAGTATGTTAGATGGAGCCATTTTACATAAACCCCCATAACTTTGGGTTAACTTAACTCAAAGTCCCTACTGTCAGATATTTTTACACTTTATTGTTTTGAAACTTCATGAATTGTCTTTCACATACATAATTCCGATTATCCCCGCTAGGGTCTGTTACCCTCACAAACATTTGAGAAGGCCGAGACTTAGGCTGAGGCTTATTAGAAATTCACAGGTTCTGAGGGTTGCTCGAGAAAACAAAACTTAAATTAATTGGTAAATGAAAATAAATTAATATCGCATAGTGAGCGTAATAATAAATTAATACCAAAACCATGGATTCCATATTCGGGCTTGAACTTCAGAGTGGGATTAATTAAACAGAATACAGAACCCATACATTCTGCAAGTGACTATAATAATAGGTTGCTAAATTAAACTAGGAAATAAATCCCTAAATAGTTTGTTTCTCGAATTTAAACGTAATTAGGCGATAACGCAATTATGAATTGATACGCAAAACAATTAAATTCCAATTGAGATAAGCCCAAATTTGTGTTTATTGTTTTAACTTATTTGAGGTTTGTTTTACCCGAATTAGCTCATAAAATGACATAGATAATAAATTATATATTTTTGTAAGATTGGTAAAAAAATAAACAATTGGTGCACATTATAAACAGATGGAAAATTTAAATCTATCATTCAACTCCAAACTACGTAATAATATCCTCACCTGTTATGAAGGAAGAATAGCTTTCGGTTTGGGATTTTGACCTTCATTCTTGTGACAAGGCAAATCAACAACGACCTAAAATGGAGGATCAATCCCTTCTAATCAGGAATTGATCAAACTTAATTTCAAATGAGTCTGGAAGCTATAGTGAATGATAACAGGTACAAAAGATAACCCTGAATCGCAAAATAAACTAAAATGGGATTGAATTTTCTATTTCACTAAACTTAATTAGATAAAATTATGATGAAAAGGCAAGAAATACTATTTGTGATGGTATGGAACGTACATACTCGCATGCCGCCAGACAATCGTGGGAACGAAAGAAATTTGTCGTTTGAGTTGACCTTCGTCTCCTCTCTCCCCCCTCCCTTCCCCCAACTGGCGACAGGAAGTCTGAGGAAAGAAGGCCTATCTCACAGAGAAGCCTAAATTCTATTTGCCTTTTTTATGATACCATGGAGATTGTCCAGAAGGCGATGCGATAAGCGAATTGTCGTGAATATCTCTCTCTCTCTCTCTCTCTCTCTCTCTCTCTCTCTCTCTCTCTCTCTCTCTCGATTTCCCACAATCCGCGGTATAAATAACATCGCCGTTCATCCCTCTACAGCAGTGTCCCAAACCTACTCGGGTAACGCGTAACGCTAACCCTCACGTTGAACGAGAGTCGTTGCCGTAACGTATCGACTGCCAACGCGCCACCGAGTCAACTTGGTCGCTGTCTCAAAGTGTTCCTGAGGTAAATCCCGCCCCGCAGAGTCTGTGACTAGAAGAATACGCTCTGTTGCTCAATGTAACTTGAGAAAGAAAAGGAACATCCAAATAGTTACTGGAAGTTACTATTTGTTAGTGTCACATCCAGTTAGGAGTGAACTAACCGGAACTGCAGTCAGCCGCCCCGAACCCGTCGTCTTATCCCCCCTTTCATGGAAAGCATCATGGTGGACAAAGTGACGTCAAATTTAGAGTCAAACCTGCCACTGAGGAGTTCCCAGCACGGCTTCCGAAGGCAACGGTCATGCCTGACGAACCTTGTGGAATTCTTCCACTTCGTTTTCAGTGAGCACGATCGGGACAAGGCGGTGGATGTGGTCTACCTAGACTTTCAGAAAGCCTTTGATAAGGTACCACACCGCCGCCTTCTCCGGAAAGTCCGAGCGCTTGGTATAGACGGAAAGGTAGCCGGCTAGATCGAGAACTGGCTAAGTGGCAGACGGCAACGGGTGGTGGTGAATGGCCAGTCTTCTGAGTGGGTGCCCGTTACTAGCGGGGTGCCTCAAGGTTCTGTCCTGGGAACACTACTATTCATCAACTACGTCAACGACATGGACGGTGACATGGTTGCCAAGATTTCCAAATTTGCCGACGATACCAAGCTTGGTATGAACGTTGCAAAGGATGGAAATACTGCCCGCCTGCAGGAAGATCTTGGGGAGATTGGGGAGTGGTCGGACACGTGGCAAATGCCTTTTAACGTAGGGAAATGCAAAGTGATGCATATCGGCCACAGAAACCCCCAATCTCAGTATATCCTTAGGGGCACTGCTATTGAATCCACTAACACTGAGAAGGACTTGGGTGTAACAATGACTAGTGACCTCAAGTTCTCCAAACAGTGCATTGAGGCGGAGAAAAAGGCCCAAAAGATGCTAGGCTATATTAGGCGCCAGTTTGGTTATCGGAACCAGGAGATTGTACTGTGCCTGTACAACTCACTTGTCCGACCGCACCTGGAGTATGCCGTACAATTTTAGAGTTCTTCATTGCGAAAGGACATCGCGAGATTGGAACGCGTACAAGCCAGGGCAACCAAGCTGATTCCCTCTATCCGACATAAAAGTTATGAGGATAGACTAAGGAAATTAGATCTGTTCTCGCTGGAAACCCGTAGACTGCGTGGTCAGTCCATCGAAGTGTTTAAAATACTTCGAGGGTTCGACAATGTTGACTACCGGTATATTTTCACACTGAGTGAGAACAGAACGCGCAATCACGGCTTCAAACTTGAACTGAAGCGTTACAACCACAATCTGTGTGGAAATTTTCTCACTTACAGTATCTGCGGTATGTGGAACGCACTTCCAGTGGAAGTTGTCAACAGTGAATCCGTTGACCAGTTCAAGTCAAGACTAGACAAGGTCTTGAAAAGTGGCCGTTTAGGGACGCAAAACAATTGAGCAGCCATGTGCCCACTCGATTGCTAGTCCAAAGGTACCCTCTTTGAATGGACCGTAAGGTCTCCTAGGGTACCTTCTTTCCTTGTTGTTACTCCTTGTTGTTACTCTCCCCGAAAACTCGTGTTAACGCCACCCGAACCACCCCGTCTGGACCTGAGTAGTCGTCTCTCCAATCCATCACAATTAATGGTAATCTGTAAATACAGTGTCCCTCTATTCTTAAATTACCAATTTAATTAAAAGTGATTGATACTCCCATTAAGTCATTATAAATCTAGACGCTTAACGTCAGTGTTTAATATTTAATCCTTAATTTTGCCCGTTTAACTATTACTAATTATTATATTTGTGTAAAGTAAAGTTTATTTTTTGTTTATGTGTTTATTTGTGGCTCCTCCTTTTTGACGTACCCTTGGCACGACTTTAATTAAGAATCCCTTCGGCTAATTTATTCAACCTGTATTTTGCACTCTTAGAATTCAACAATCACAAACCTCCCCCCAGTAACAAGTGGGACTTTTATAGTGAGAATCCTGGCTACGGCATAACCCGCCTCTAACCAGCTTCGCACGTTCAGTAGGAATTAAAGCCTACCTATATATATATATATATATATATATATATATATATATATATATATATATATATATATATATATATATATATATATATATATATATATATATATATATATATATATATATATGATCGTAGATTGAGTCATAGGGTCAATAACATCGACTTAAAAAAAAGCGGGGTGTCCAGATCAAGGACTAGAATAATTATTGGACCAGACTATGAGCAATTCTACGACACTATAAATAGTACATTTTCCTCCCAAATAATCTAAGCCATTTTTAAAAAAACATACATATACGGCGCCTAAACTGGAATAAGACATGTCAATAAACAGGATCCTCTCCTCCCATAGAAGGGAGGATTTTTAGTTGCAAAAAAATTAGAGTGAGATAAAATTGCGAAAACTCAGAGGGAATCGATGTTAAATTGCTCAAGCATAAAGGTAGATGATGTTAAAATAGCTATATTAGTAAGGTGTTGAGGTTTAATTGCGACATCCTAGCCTATATGAACAATATCTCGCTTATTAATCTTTGATTCTATTATCAATTAAATTTTGCCTTTTTTTTTACAACATAACTCTGTGGCTGAATGGCTGCTTGGCTGACTCCCGCGCAGCAATGCTTATAGTGGCATCGGCCTACTGCAATAATATTCGCCTCGCTTTCTTTCTTTCATAAGTTTCTATTTACTATTTAGATTCATATGGTAAGGGTTAGGTTGGCCTGCACTCGTATTATCGCAACCAGAACTTCTACATCGCCGATGATCACAGGAAAAAGATGTTAATTTTTGCAAAGACGATGGCTATGCAAAATGATCTTCTCTTGCAAATAATTCCCCGCAGCCTAATTTCTATTTAAATATAGAGTTAATTAACAAATTAACCTTTTGCTGGGAATAAATGTCAGAGAAGTAGAAGCTATACTGGCAATGATGGCTTGACATAGCCTGATGATAGGAGGCACGGACTATCATGCCTGCCTTTTTTTAAATTAGTTACCCATTTAATAAAATTTATTAATCTTCTAAACATTTATTTTTTAAAAAATCAATTAGGTACTTTTAAATTTAAAAAAAAGTAATAAAGTCTAACTATTATAAAGATTAATTTTAGGGAGAAAATATGCTGCTAAGAGCCGGACAAAACCTCCCTTGACATAGTACTGCAACGAATGCAGAACAAGCCAGTTTTGATAATCACGAACGAATGAAGAATAGACAGAAGAACACATCAAGATTTTCATCGCGAATTCAGCCAATCAACAAGACTATAGAGAAAAGGGCCAAAAAAACTCACCCAAACCACGCAACGCGAGATAGGAGAGGAAGTAATGGCCATGATCACTCAGAGGCAAGTCAACTGCACATCTTCTACTTCCTTCTTTTCCATCTACATTTTCTTCTACCTTTCACACTTGGCTTAACACAGCATATGTGGGACAGAGGCACTAGAGATTGAATGAATAGACAGGATATAGTACACACCGTGGTTCGGATTCCACGTAAAGCTCTAGGCCCGCCGACCACCTTGGTCTCCTTTTAATCTTCCACACTACTTCAAACTTTGCTATCCCCCTTTCCCTTTCTTCTTCCTCTCTCCTATCCAGAAGTCCAACAGGACTCTGGAGGGAGAGGGGAGACTGGGAGTGCCTAGTGCCCTCCCCTCCCCCTCTGGTTATCTTAGCATGACCGGAGGGGGAGAGGCTTGGCGATCTATTCTATCTCACCTTTTCTACTTTACTTTACATAGCAGACGGACGGCTCAGATTATCTGACTTTTCTTCCCGCGCTTACGCTCTGGTAAAGTTTTCTGACAAAGGAGGCAAAGAAAAGTGAGAGTTAGAAAACTTGAATTTTTTCATACAACTTTGCTTTACTGATTCTTTTCTGAACAATACTCTCCATAAACACCGAAGAAGTTCTACCTGAAGGAATACATGCGCTCACAGGGTTGATTGGAGATTCCTCGTGTTCCTTGTGAGCGAGGTAGCTTCTCCAGAAGGGGGCTTCTTTTTCTCTTACTACTGGACATATTTTAACCATCTTTTTACTTATTTCTAACTAGCGCTACATAACCGGGTTGCCGGCAAAGTATGAGAAGCAGTTGGTACTAGTGTGTAGTGAACACCTGCAGGAGACCCCGTTAAGATGCCAGAAAAAAGGGGTTCGATTCTCGGCCACGAGCCAGAACCCGACTGCTGATAGGGCTAGGCTCAGCTAGGTTGGGTGACCAAGGAGAGTGCGATAAATGGGAGGTAGGAGAGATATATAGTGCTCCCCCACCTGTGGAACAAGATAATATTTTTCTACCAGAGTTAACTACTAGGAGCCCCAGAATAGTGGAGCACACTAGTTATCAAGATGGACCGACCCGAGGATCTTAAAAGACTGCCCCTACAACTTGTGTCGAACGTGAGGAAAAGGACGCCGCAAAAAGTTGTGCAAACAATTTTTACGAATCTTTCAATTCCCCTGATTAAATGCATAGAAACCCCAAACGGATTCATCGTGATTTGCCCCAAAGGTAAGGATGTGGACAACTACTTTCGACGGCAAGGAGTATCACCGGGAAGAAGCTGGACCTGGGAGCCAAAACCACACCGCAAAAAGTAGCTTCGTCTGCAGGAAAGTTGAAGCATGGATGGGGCATCATTCATGTAAGGAAATAAGAGATGAAATAATGTACAAACAAAGATGGATCAAGATACAGGAAGTAATTAAATTTAAAGAACACACCCAGGTTTTTAAAGTGGTGTGTGAGACGACGGAGGTGGCCTCAAAAGCCCAAGAAAGGGGGTTAATAGCTTTCAGCATGATGATTTCCCCTGATAATATACAAAGGAACACATTTATAAACATTCAGATGTACTTTAACTGTTATCCCATGGAAGAACATACTTCCGCCAACTGCCCCCCAAAAGGACAAACTATGTGTTCTGAGTGTGCCAGAGAGGGTCACGACTTTAGAATCTGCAGTAACACTACGAAAAAATGTGTTAACTGTGGAGGAAACCACCGGACGATGGCAATGATATACCCAAAAAGAACAGGTGATTAAAAAAAAGGAGAGGGAACAGCAAGAAAAGAAACTCATGGGAGGCAATACCTCTTATGTTGCCGAAACTAAGACTCAGGGGAAAACCACAGCGACATTACCAAACATTTCAGGTGGCATGTTTGGGAAAATATATACATGTGTCATCCATGCTCATGTACAAAATGCTCTTTAACCTGGTACATACGAGAGAATACTAAACGAACTTTTAAACACCAATGGACTGGAGCCGAAAATTGTTCCCCATGAAGTGAACTCAACAGAAATTTTAAATATGCAGGCAACAGAGAAGAACGTTAAGGTAGAAGAGAGCGCAACGGAACCCGAAGAGGAAAGTGACAGTGAGGAAGAAAGCTCAGAATCAGCGGAAGAACAACCCATGATAGTAACTAGGAAGTCACAAAGAAGGAAAAAATCCCAATCAGGGAGGAGCCCAAGCCAGACTTTGAGAGAGAATTCACCTAACCCGGCTCCCACTACCACAAAGAAAAATACACATACCAACGGAAACAGGAAGCAGGTAAAGAAAGAGACGGAATTAAGTACCACTTATTTCAACGGACGGATTCAAACGATCAAATGGACCGGCAACGCTATAGGAATTACCCAACTACAAAGGACAAGGAAAACCTGGGCATACTGCAGATTAACGTCAACGGCTGGAGAAATAAAAGACAAAATGTACGGAAACCATTTTAGAAGATTAGACCCAGATATTATCTTAATTTCGGCACACGGAGTCAACCTAGTAAATGATGAAATTAAAATATGGAACTATTATGTCATAGTCGCAAACCCCAAGCAACAAGCACACGACAGAGCTACTATAGCAATTAAAAAAGGCATCGAATTCAGAACTCGCAAAGACTTGGACGAATCTTACATCGCAATAGAAGTAAAAATGGAAATTACCAACATCAGAATTGCAACGGGATATCAACTGCCGACGAGAGGCCATTTGCCTATAAATAACTTTATCAACATCTTTAATAGCAGAAACCCGGTAATATTCATGGGAGACCTCAACGCCCACTGCCTAGAGAACGAATATAGGACTAAGAATGGAGTAGGTAGACACCTTGAGGCGCTATTCGCAAGAGGTATTTGTCAACGACTGGGCTCCGAATACCCAACCTTTGTGACTGGGACCACAGCCACAAAGCCGGATATCTGCCTAGGCAATAATCATCTCCCGTATAACTATTTTATGATACCGGAAGATATTTCTTGTACAGATCACACAGCAACTATTCTCACCATTAACTAAAGACCGATACAGGTCCCGGGTAAGGTAAGAAAGGCCTTTCATAGAGCAGACTGGGAGAGATACCGAAGAAAACAAGACTCATACGAACCTAGTCCATTAGAAGGAGCAACTTTAGAAGAGATAGATGCTGAATTAGAAAATATAAGGAAATTGATGCAAGCAGCAGACGATAAATCCATCTCCAAAAACCAGACTCCAGAGATGGTACAGAAATACAGACGGCTAAAAGAGATCTCAGAGGAAATAAGAAGAAACGGACCAACGGGGGAGCTACAAACCGAGATCAGAAGGACAAAGAGGAAGCTAAATACGAAAATAATAGAAAAACAAAAGGAACTCTGGAATGAAACAATCCAGAAGATCGACAACGATGCACCTGTAAAAGAATTTTGGAAAAAGTAAATCAAATGAAAGGCAAAGCAGTAGCAAGGAACATGGTAATTAAAGACAACCACGGAAACAACATAGAAGACGAGGACAAGAGAGGAACGATATTCAGGGACCACTGGAAGAGGATATTTTGCATAAGCGAAGAAGACAATGAAGAATTCGTCATCGACTCTGAACGCAACATCATAGCAGCATTCAATGAGGAAACAGATAAAACACACCCTCACCCAACTGTGGACGCAGAGAAAGACACCTTCGATGGTAACTACGCAAAAGTCACAATGCAAGAAGTCAAAAACACTATTTCGCAATTTAAACAGAACGTACCAGGAAAATCGGAACTCGCCAAAAAGCACTACGAAGAAGCCTCCGAAAATATACTACAAAGAATTACTTCTGTATTAAACACTACCCTGAACACCGGCTACTTCCCGAATGAATTAAAGGTCGCAAAGATGATCTTCATCCCTAAAGCAGGAAAACCACCAACATAAGTGGAGAATTACAGACCAATCTCCCTACTCGACTTCATCGGGAAGGTGTTTGAGAAAATAATAAACAATCGATTAAGTGAGTATCTGGAAGAAAACAACCTACTAAACAAATTTCAATTTGGATTTAGAAAAAAGAGGAAGACATAAATGGCCCTCACGGTCATTACCCAAAAAAATATCCAAAGCTAAAAAAAAAATGCAGTTGATATCATCTGCAGGGACGTTTCAAAAGCATTAGACAGAGTTTGGATTAAAGGAATGCAATACAAAATACTACAACTACGTATGAACGACAAAATCGAAAGACTAATCTGAAAATACGTGATGGATTGACGTGCATTCATCGAGATAGAGAACCATCGAGAAGAAGAATTTAAGATAAAAGCAGGTGTACCGCAGGAAGGGTGCCTGAGTCCATCACTATACTCAGTGTATACCTAAGACATCCCTCCGCCATTTGCGTATGGATGTCTCAACATACAATTTGCCGACGACGTCACACAAATCGTCGTCTGCCCACACAGGAACCCCAAAATGCAGGCTAGATTAACAGAAGAGGAAATAAGGAGGATTAATGCTTACGAAAGACGATAGAAAATAATACTAATAGAAACAAGTTCAAAATAGTGCCAATTTACAGAAGGAAACTCAGAGACATACTGGTCAAAGGAGAGATATACAACTACACTAATGAAGCTAAAGAACTAAGACTGACGATTACCAGGACAGGCTACTCCAAGCACGTTAAAGACCGAGTTGAAAAGGGAAGAAGGGAAATGAGTCTACTATACAGGCTCAAGTCCCTTAACCGAAAAAACAAGAAGAAAATATAGCAAGCGATCATCCAGTTAGCAATGGTATATCCACTAATCCCTATGCACACCATTTCAAAGAGTAGAATTATTGAACTGCAGCGTATTCAAAACTAGGCAGTATCAGTAATCACCGGCACGAGGAGAATAAAAGACAGAGGACGACAAAGAGCCCCACATAGAGAAGTGAATATGAAACCACTACCAAGATACTAGAGGAAAGAGCAAAGAAACTGATTCAGAAGACGCAACAGGAAATAGGGAGGGAGATCACAAATTTGATCACCCAAAGAGAAGATGAGGAAGCACATAACCTCTTCCCCACTTATACAACAAGGTTTGACCAAGAAGAGGATGAAATTTTCACGGGTTAAGTTGGAAAGTTAAAGAGAGAGCAAGTAGCAAATTGATTAATCTACAAGAATTATAAAAATTTTAAAGTAAAGCAAGGGAAAATAGCAAGGAAAAAAACTTTACCAGTTGCAGAAACATAAAGAATAACAAAAACGGTTTGAACGAGTAATAACAAAACAATAACACAACAGATCACAAAACAATTAAGAAGGATAAGCCTGAAGCTCAAGCAACTAATAACTTAATATACCGTATTTCAAAATTAAGAAATTCTAAAATGAAAGAGATTAGCATGACCTCCATGCACCTTATCATTCAATTACACCTTACTACTTCCTTATACTTCTCCCTACACTTCCCTTCTATATTTCATGCATAAAGGTATTAACACAGTACATATACGTGTGACAGGGGCAATATAGAAAGATTAAAGAGTAAAGGGATATAATACACACCGTGATTCGGAACCCACGTAAAGCAGTAGGTCCACCGACCTATCAAGTTTACTACGCTATTTCAAACTTTGCTATATCTTTTTCTATCCTCTACTCTTCCTCTCATTCTCTTTCTTCTGGTCTCCCTCTCTCTCCTCAGGTTGTCCTTTAAACAGGCCACTGGTGGGAAGAGAGGAGGCATGGGGGGCCGGGTTTCCTTCCCTCCCCTTCCGGTCATCTCAGGATGACCGGAGTGGGGAGGGTGGACTGGCAATCTTTCTCTATCTCTCCTCCCACTCCTTTTCCCTTAAATAGCAGACAGCATCTTTGCGTGGAGTTTGCCAGGCAGCCGTTCAGCCACCGGGTCCTGTTATAAAACGACACAACATTATTATTCTTTGATTTTTTTTCATTTATATTATACTTATGTAATACTAAATCTTTTTTAGTTTTGTTGCCAATGTTTTGAGAGATGATGTTGAATTGCCAAACCAATAAATATAATTTAATGATGCTTGATCAGACAATCGAAGCCATTTCGAGGGTTTCGTGCCCTGTGAGGGAGGTTGGGGGTTCTCGCGGCTGTTTGGCCCCATAGTTTTCCCCCTGCAGTTTGAAGGAGTGGTCTCAACATACACGGCACTACTCCAGCAAACTGTCAACCCCGCTCACCAACCCAAAACGAGCTTCCATAAACATATCCACACCAACACCAGTCACTGCTCTATTCTGTCACTTTCACACAACACTGCTGCAATGACGATCCCCTGGTATCCACCCTTGTGAATCCTTACTTCCACAATCAGAAGCTAATAAGTTGATCCTAAATTTATTAGAATTGAAATTGAACGCAAATGTCCTGCATGTGTCTTGCCTATTTCTTTCTCTAGACAAATTTATGAAGATGTGAATTAAAAAAGTCCCCTTTACATCCTTGTATACTCTTTACATGCTATTTGTAGTTGACATAATAACTTCATAGTTGGCAGAGGATTCTAAATTTAGAAGTGGAGCTTATAATATTTACTTTTGTAGCTACAATCGCTACAGAGGTAAATAATATAATCGCCTGATTAAGCTGGTAAAAATAAGCTATCCTTAGAAACTTCGGAGCTGCTAATCTTTAAAAAGGTTCAAATCACTCAGTTAATTTCTATAAATTTCGGATATTTTGTGTCCTTACATTTATTAAGTATTGGCTTATTTCATTTAGCGATGGTATTTTGTTAGAATATTATAGACATGGAAGTCCCATATGGAAACTTACAGACCCGCTTCATATCTCTGTCTGTTAGAAAGTAGCAAAGCGTCTTAGACATCTTTTACATGTTTATACAATAATGTTCTGCCACGCGTAATTCAACCTAAATATTCTAGTTCTATTTAACTCAGGAAAACAAAATATTAAAAAACAAAATGGTGAAGTTCAGAAATAAATATAAGTATCGAAATTTTGTGAGTATTTGAATAATAATTTGATCTTAGTTTGGTTATGACTTATATTTTATATCAAAGTTATTTCTAATAATTCTTTTATAATATAAAAAACAAAATGGTGAAGTTCAGAAATAAATATAAGTATCGAAATTTTGTTAGTATTTGAATAATAATTTGATCTTAGTTTGGTTATGAATTATATTTTATATCAAAGTTATTTCTAATAATTCTTTTATAATATAAAAAACAAAATGGTGAAGTTCAGAAATAAATATAAGTATCGAAATTTTGTGAAGTTCAGAAAATTTATTTTTATATATCTTCTTCTATAACTATATTTTAACAACGTGATATTTTGAAAGGGGGGAAATTTAGTTCCTTTTTAAAATTATTTAATTGGCGAAGTTCAGAAAATTTATAAAAATTTAACCATTGCGAAGCCATTACCTGGTTTTCATTATATTTTAATCTGAATCGACTTATAATCGTTATTTATTTATCAATTTTTTTTTAGTGCAAAATTTCTTAATTCATGTTCATTTGCTGAATAAGTCTTAGTGGTTACGCGGTGGTGTTTTCCCAAGCCTAATTTGAACCCGGATAAGCTAATAGCCAGCCAGACGCGGCCTCCTATTGCCATTTGAAGCTCTACTTAATTAACATTTCCTCTCGGGTTGTGCGTAAACAAACGGCTAGGATAATATGTGGTAAGTAACTGCTTGTTATGGAAAAGAGCCACGTTACAGTGACATTTTAAGTGAAAATTTTTCTATTCAAGTGGATATAAACGATCGCTGTTTGGTCAGCGTAGTCTAGATTCGACCTACTAGTAGCTCGCAATTCTGGATGGATTTCATCAAATTTGATAGACTGATTCCAAATTCCAATCAGAAATGAAAATTTAAATTTAAACTCCATCGATCCTTCTTTAACGAAAAGTACGCAGTTTTATATTTTAATATATAGCACCTTCACTATTTATGCGGGGGAAATCCATACCGATGGTGTTATAAAGAGAAATAAATTTGTACCTATTCAAGAAAAACTCATTACCCATTTAACTACGATGTAGGTTAAGGGTAGGAGATTATTTAAACGGGTTTAGTTTAAAGATGTTTTATTAGAATGAATCGTGGTCTCTCTCTCTCTCTCTCTCTCTCTCTCTCTCTCTCTCTCTCTCTCTCTCTCTCCCCCTCTCTCTCTCTCTCTCTCTCTCTCTCTCTCTCTCTCTCTCTCCCCCCCCCTCTCTCTCTCTCTCTTAGTGCCTTCACCGATGTGGTGTTTGGCAAACTATGGTGCTCCTCTATTCTTACCCAAAAGAAGTTTATTCTAGCGAAAATATTTGTGACGGTTGTGATTCGAAAACTTCCGGTGTCGTGTTGGTAAATCGGAAAATTCTACTTTTAGCTGCTAACTCGGAAAGAGTACTGATAGAGTTATAGAAATAGATTGAAAATCCTTTTTCGCCCAAAACGGTATAATTGCTTTAATTTCATTTCCATATTAATGTAGTAGTTTCGAAAAATAATATGTATTTTTAACAATGTAAGTATTATTTCGGGTATCAAACGTCTATAAAACAAATATGGTAGCTTTGGTAGGGGATAGGCCCCGAAGTTATGAAGAGTGTTTTTAGCTGTAAAGACTTGAAAACTGTTGTAGTAATTCATTGATTGCTAAATTCCTACAACAAGTCTGCCATAAAAGTAATTACGCAAATTAAAGATATTTGAGTACTACTGTACTATGATTTCTACCATAATAATAATAAATAATTTTTTTTTAATCGAACCCTATTCTTTTATATTCTTTTATACCTTCACCATTCAAAATTTATTTACTTTTCAAATTTTTAAAATTTAATTTTATATTACTTTTCAAATAAATAAAATACTTATGTTGTTTTTAATTAAATAATTATGGTAAGAATCATGGTAGAGTAGCACCCAATTTTCGTCAGGAATTAAAACTATTATTTTCTGATTTTTTGAAACAAATGAATAAGCAAAAATGAAGATCAATTAAGCTCAGACTTGGATTCCAAGTTCCTGAGATCGATTTATTGATTATTTTTACCTATTAATTTATTGGGGGGTTTCACACTATCTGCTTTTAAATCAAATGAATCATGCTAAGTATAATTTTAGTGGATTTAACACAATTGTGTCAAATCAATGATGAAAAATGAAGATCTCTTTAAAATTAAAATAAACAGAAGAAAACGAGTAGAGTATAATTATGTATTAATGTTAATATGTACACAGATGGTGATACATTGCAGTAATGAGAGCGTTGCTAAAAGTATTGGTATGGAGAATTGATAGATTATCGTTGCAAAAGTTCTGTTACACGGGGGGTTTTATCTTTCTATATATTTACGTGTATGATAGAAAAAGTTCCGTCAAACAAACTTAAAGTTCTCCTTTTTCAGGTCGTGTCATTAAAATGTCTTTGCCATTGTGTATCGAGATGGAAGTGAAAAGAATCGAGATCTCTGCGCTCCTACGCGAGGCCACAACAAGCCCGACATCGCCAATCGGCTCAACGTCAGCCGAATAACTATCCACAGAGTCGCGGAGGAGCTCACATACGGAGAAGACCCCAAATATTTCCCTCATTAAAACAAAACTCAAGTTGTCAACCGTTTGGCTGTGAAAAAGGCCCTCGAAAGTGCTCTAAAGCTGAAAATGAGTGTGCTTGTGAATAAGAAGGACCTCTGGATGGCCGCAATGTCCAGGGCAGTCAAGGAGGAGGAGGGCCAGGCTTGAGGTACGTGGAAAGGCCTCTGCTCGCCGATCTAGGCAATAACAACGTCGGAAACTTCTCAAAGACTTGAACAGTCATGACAATCGCATTAACATTCTTTTGTGATGAAAAAACCTTCGCGGTCAATCCACTCATCAAGAAGCAAAACGACCCCGTGGTAAGCTTCGGCCAGGACGTCACTGAGGTCCACAATGTCTTCACGACCAGGAACCCTCCTCCATGATGATGCTCGGGATCGTGGATTCGAATAGCGAGAAGATGCCGCTGATGTGGTTCGCGGCCTTTTACAGGCTCACCACGGCCGATTACAGAGACATATTGACCACGAAATTCCTGCTGTCCTGGGTGAGAAAAATCACGAAGAAGGCGGAGTAGGTCTTTCAGCAGGACGGTGCCCCCGCTCACATGGCTAAGGCAGTGCAAATAGTGGTTGGGGTCGAACATGAACTTCTGGTCTAAAGGTTTTTGTCCGCCGCAGTCACTGGACCTCAATTCTATCGACTACAGCGTTTGGGCGCATGTCAAGGGCAAGGTCTGCGAGGTCCGCGGCAACAACTTCAACGAGCTGAAGTCCTCCGTCAACCACGTCTGAGCTAGCAAGATGAAGGACTTCGCCCGCAATCTGTGTTCGGCCTTCAGGTCTCGCTTGAAGCACGTGCTTATCGTCGAGGGTGGCCACATTGATTTATATTACAATGTAAACACATATTTATGTGTTAAAACAATGAACACGTATCTAACTGCACCAAAGCTATCATTGTGTCCTTTGGTGAGAGCTTCGTAACGATTGTAGCAGGACTTTTGCAATATCTGGTATAGTTTAATAAAAAAGAGGTAGATCTACGAGATTGGCGATGGTAATTTAAGTCATTATCAAGAAAATGTTCCAGATCTAGTACCCACCGTTCTTTCATTGTACTGTCCCTTGTAGCGTCTCTCGAAACAACTGAGATACAAGTAAAATATTTGGTAAAAATGTAGACTAGCGGCCCGGCCGATAAGATGTACTATTTCGTCCGTGTTCCAAAATGTTTCACGTTTTTGGAGTACATTTATAGGGGACGGCTCGTGGGGAAGGGGGGTAAACACGATGCGTAGACCGCACTACGATGATCCTGAGTTTCATTAAAAAAATTGGGGGGGAGCGGGGGCGGGGGGGCACAGCTCCCCAGTATATAATCCTAATTTTTATAATGTTCTGACGTTTACAGAGGTGAATGCTTTAACTACTTCATGTCAGCGCCTTTAATCGTTTTGCGAATTATAATAGGAGGGGGGGGGGGGGTATGACGTCAGACGACTCAAACGCGCATGAATATTCAGACACGGGTGAACGATAATATTTACACAAAATATTTTTTTCAGGCCGGGCCGCTCGTCTACATGTTTACCAAATATTTGACCTTGTTCTTCCGAGCAGTCTCCCATGTTTTCTTTGAACTCATCAAGGTGAGAGTGTAGTCCCTGGAGTTTCAGCAACACCCGGTAGTCCACATGTTCCTCAACCATTTCCTTGTTTTTTTCTGCCTTGTGGTTTCCGAGAAAACCTTTAACTAGAGAAATGAAGCTTGTCCAAGCTACCCGTTTAACTTCAGGCAGCTTCTAAGGAAAGCTGAAGACCAACAAGATGGTATGCGGTTACTATTGCAACGAGTAGCCACCTTTATAGTAGTGATGGTATGCAGATTCTAGAGCAACGAGTAGCCACCTTTATAGTAGTGATGGTATGCGGTTGCTATAGCAACGAGTAGCCACTTATGGTATACGGTTGCTATAGCAACGAGTAGCCACCTTTATGGTATGCGTTTGCTATAACAACGAGTAGCTACCTTTATAGTAGGGATGGTAAACGGTTACTATAGCAACGAGTAGACACATTTATAGTAGTGATGGTATGCGGTTACTATAGCAACGAGTCGCCACCTTTATATTAACATAATATAACATAATTTCATGGATGACAAAAGCTACAAGGGCCTATCAAAGGTCATCCGTATCCATCAAATCCCACCCACATAATGCATCCATAAGATTTTGTCAGATCATGCATCTACAATATACAATTTAAACAATCTATAGGATTATCGCGTAGAAAAATTAAGTCATCAAAGCTATTCCTTTATTACAGATGATTTAAAGCATTCCAATGTAATGGTGTATGCATTTATATCAAAATTGATTGAAGACTTAAAATCTAAGTTTCCAACTTAAAAAAATACACTATTTTTCTGATGGCTGTGCGGTTACTATAGCAACAAGTAGCCACCTTGGTGATGGTATGCAGTTACTATAGCAACGAGTAGCGACCTTTATAGTAGTGAGGGTATGCGATTACTATAGCAACGAGTAGCCACCTTTATTGTAGTGATTGTATGTAGTTACTATAGCAACGAGTAACCACCTTCAGACTGCATAGGGCACGACTGAGGGACTCTCTTCATCCATTTCAAGCATTGACTGTATCCAATAGACCAATCCAACAGTCCCCAAAAGAACTGTATCAATTGGGTATTATAACCTTCTCCGGTCCATTGGATACAGTCCAGGGTTGGTGGCGTGGGTGCAGGTCGTCTCCCAGGCGTGCCCGATCCCGTGCGAAGGTAGTTGCTATAGCAACCACTTTTCAAGGTAAAGAAGTTATAAGAATCCATGTTATCGAACCCCTTGAACATGTTCGCTGCCTGAATCAATTCCCTAAGGTCGTTTTCTACGCTCTCAAGTTGCTCTCAATCCTCCCACATAATCCACCTCACCAATGATAAAAAGAGTCTCTACCAATGTCATTTACGAACTCAATTGCAACCATAGAGAGTGGAAGCGTCATTCTCCGTCAGAATACGGTGGTATGGCGACAAGATCCCTACCCCATCGCTCCACCATGCACCCGCAAGATGGCGCACCCATATACCATGTTGAAATGCGCCGTGGGATCCAACTATCAAGATGCTCATAAACAACATTATAATTCAATTGAGAAACGACTGCATCCACATGTCCATCATGAAAGCAAAAAAAAACTTAGAAGAGGGAGAGGGAGAGAGGGAGCGCAAAAGAGAGAGAGATAGGGGAAGAGGGGAGACAGAGGGAGAGAGGGAGCGCAAAAGAGAGAGATAGGGGAAGAGGGGAGACAGAGTGAGAGAGGAGAAGGTTAATACGGAGGACCTGATTTGTGAAGTAGAGAAGCTACAGCAATATGGAACCTATCTTGTGAAGGATATGGAAACAGAATAGAGAAGGAAAACGCCTGGAATGATATCGTGTTGAAACGCATTCCCGATTCTGCAGACAAAGAAAGAAAAGCGTAAGTCTATTATGTTTGTTTTTATTTTTTATATTATTACATGTCTACAAAGTTACGAATGACATTTAAAAATTCTACTGTGCTTACGTATACAATTTTATTCATTAGCACATACATTGGCTACCCCATTCCTGTGACCAACCACACTATTACACCCTCAGGTCACCACCACCTACCCACACCATTGCCTAGATACGTTCTAATTTCCATGGAAGCGCACCTTGGTCACTGACAAAGTAGTCAGCAAATTCGTCTCTCAAATGGCTGGCAAGTCTTGAAGTTGGCCCTGCAGCAGGTTCCATATCAAAGAGCCCTTCGACGGTCAAAGTATCCTCAATTCGGACGCCATCTCTGTCTCGTACAAAGTTATGCAAAACACAACACACCTTGATGCTGTCCTCTACCAGTGATAGGTCTACATTGAGTGGTCGATGGAAGATGCGCCATTTGTTTCCAAGGATTCCAAATGAGCATTCAATGAGTCTGCGGGCTCGTGAAAGTCTGTAATTGAATATGCGTTTCTTTTGAATCAAAGATTTACCATCATATGGGCGCAGAATGTATTGGTATAGTGGTAAAGCTTCATCAGCCACAGATACAAAAGGCATTGGTGTTCCAAAGCCTGAGTACGATTCTTGTGGAGCAGGAATATTCAGGGTTTGATTTTGCAGTTTCTTAAAAATTCACTCTCTTTGAACACAGTTGAGTCAGAGGACTTCCCATATGCATCTACATAAATAAACACGAACTTGTATGATGCATCGCATAAAGCAAGAAGCAAAATCGAGAAGTAGTTCTTGTAATTATAATACAATGAGCCACTATTCTTTGGCTTAATTACCCTGTTGTGCTTTCCATCTAAGGCGCCAAGACAATGAGGAAAATTGGTCCTTTGGTAAAACTGAGCTTCAGTTTCCAACCAGGAAAACAAACTGCCTTCATTCTTTCTCGAATAGCCTTGCAGACTTGCCGGATGATGTTCGAGATGGTAGATATGCCTAGTCTCTACTGGTAGTGGAGGTTAGTCATGGTGTTACCGGTGGCCAAATACCTATAGCAAAAACAAAAGTACGTATAGGTTAATTATGACTGCAGCATACACACACAAACAAACACACGCATAGACATACTGACGTCGTACAGTTTGCAAATCTTATTTCTAATGTTTATGATTTCTCTTTATGTCAGTTGTTGTTGTTCAGAAGAAGTGGAATGGAGTCCGATTCTGCTATGCCAGAGAGCTGTTGAAGAAGAAGCAAGAAAAGAGTGGATCGGGTGCTAATGGACGGAAGCAGTATGTCTACTTTGAAGTCCTGCGTTTTCTTGAAACTGTCTCAAAACACACTCCAAGCAGTATGGATGAAGACACTAATCATGATAATGAAAATGAATACGTGCAAGAGCTAGGTCAGGAAGTGCAAACCTGGGAGACTGGGAAACGTCCTGGGAAACGTCCTCATAACCAGTCTCGGAAAACAAAAAATACTGATGATGAACTCATTGAACTCCTCAAGAAAAAAGCATTGCATGAAAATCAACGGGTAACAAGTGAAAACGACGAGGATAAGATGTTTTTTCTATCCCTAGTAACAGAACTGCACAAGGTACCTGCAGACAGAAAACTAAAGCTAAAGTAGGATATTATTGCTACCATTTGCCAGGCTCAACAGATGTACCAACAATGGCCACAACACCTTCATTATCAGACACCTCCCAGCTACCAGCCTTCACAGTCAACACCAGTTCTCCACTATGCCCAGCAACCAACAGTTGATGTGGATTATGATAATTCTCTGCATAACATTCCTCAAAGCAGCATCACTAATCTACAATCCACTCATATGTTTACACCAGCACCGTCACCAGCCATGTCTGACGTCAGCAGCCATATGAGTGATTATTAGTGATATCTTGAATAGTGAGCCTCCCACCTTATTGTTTATACTTAATAGAATTGTTCTTGTAAGGAAATAAATATTAACGCAAATAGACCTAGTTATTTTTTATCGTGTTATGACTTAACAAAAATATAACCAACCAGTTATTTATGGTTTACCTCAAAGTTACAGCAAGCTTCTCGTCTGGTGTAATGCATTCTCTCATGTTTGTGGTAGTTCCTGTGATGTCTCTGCTGATGTAGTTGAAAATTTCTTCAAATGACAATTTGCTCATACGAAAATAGTTGAAAAACTTCTTTTCATCAGCACACAAATCATTGAAAAGTGTATGATGCACTCCTGTGTCCATTGTTGATAATAATATGGGATGTGCATGCACTTCCCTCCTTACAGAGCGCTACTTCGATTTCTTTTTAGCCAACAAGGCAACGAGTAGGAGCTCTTCGTTGGACGCCATTCTTCCGACTGACAAGGACCAGGTGTGTCGATGAGCCACTAGTTGCCGGGCATTAACTTGAACGAGGCAACTGGGGTCCGCCACCAGTGGCGGACCCCAGTATCCTCGTGTGAAAGATGGTTTAGACTATTAAAGGATTAGGCATGGTCAAAAGGTCAGTGAAGGCGCTAAGATCTCGCTATACAAAGTATCATTCATAAGCAATCCGCAATTTATTACTTGTTTATAACCTTCCATACCTAACTGTATTCCTCGCCATATGGTAACTTATAAGATTATTTACCTGTAGTTAATAGTAGTATTTACTTTATTTTAATATAAAGATATAACTTTTGTAATATGCTCCGAAGATGGTCGCATGAACGAAAGCTCAGTCAAATAAAGAATGCATAGTGGAACGTTAATTTAGAACCTTTCACAAGAGCAAAAAGAGAGTAATAACAAATGTAGAGAAACCTACATATGTGGCAATTTTAAATTTCCAAATGTAAATGTTAATGATGAAAGAACTAATAACGGAAGGAAGTGATTGATCGATTTTTTTTAGCGAAAATGATTTTAACCAAATGGTAAACGATCAAACGCGTGAGCAAGATGTCTCTGTTGGCCCCCCCAAAATAGGCACGAGTGATAACTTTGCTATTAGTTTTAACCTAAAATCGACTTTTCATATAAAACACCAAAGCCGTAATTTCTCGAATTTTATGAGAGGCAAATTTCGATGCGTTCCGTATTGAAATGAGGCACATCGACTGGATGGAAGTCCTCGCAACTAGTACAATCACCTGGATGTACGAAATTTTCTTGAAAATATTTAGTATATACGATAAAGAAGCACCACTAGAAATAGTAGCTCGCCATGGATCAATAATATTGTGAAGTTTGATATAAGGAGATAGAAACCACTTGTCAAACGAAAATAGCAACATTGTAAACAACTAAAATTATCTTCATTATCTATGTCGAGTAAAAATCGAAGTATAAAAAGCAAAAATTAGTAGGATATTGATCTTTCTAAAACGTGTAAAGAAAACAAAAAATAGTTCTATGCGTATGTAAATAATCGGAAATCGATTCAAGATTCACTAGGACCAATTAAAATTCACCAGAAAACGTTAGTGGGCGACACAAGAGGCATTGCCAATCTTAAGTGTACACAAAATCGAACTCTCAAATTATAGACCACAAGGAAAATTTCAAAATCTCCTGGTTACGATCAAATTTATCCGAAACATATTATAGAGTAAAAGAACGAGCTCATAGCACCATTCACAAGAATTCTAAAACAAATTTCTAAAAGATGGTATTGCTACTTCAGACTTTACACCATCTTTTAAAAAGGGGGAAAAGAGTAAATCCACAAACTATAGACCTATTAATTTAACATCAGTCGTGGGTAAACTTTTGGAGTCAATTGTTAGAGACACAATCATAGATCACTTGGATAAATATACCTTAATCAAAAAAATATGATGATCATAAAGCCGTAGACATTATTTACGTTATTTTAAAAAGGTGCTTGATTCGGTTCCCCATGGGAGATTTCGGAAAAGCATAGAGTGCACGGGCTAAGAGGTAGTCTATTGCGATGGATCGAAAAGTTGCTTATAAATCGTTGACAGAACCTGGTAATGAATGGAGAATAGTGTGGTTGGTCTAAAGTCACTAGTGGCGTTCCTCACGAGTTGGTTTTGGCTCCTATATTATTTGTTATCTTCGTAAAGCACTTAGATTCAAGACTATTAAGCAAGATTGCCAAGTTCGCGGACAATACTAAACTAGGTCATATAGCGAAAGACGAATCAGATCAAGGGGAAATACAGCATGACCCAAATGAGATATTTGATTGGTCTGTTACATGACAGGTGATTTTTAATCTCAATAAGTACAAAGTTATGCAAATCGGCTCTCAAAAAGGAAAATTTTATTATGTGTAAAGGGGTCATCGA